>JAZGTK010002444.1:0-31858 GCA_036877625.1 Ambastaia sidthimunki | reverse complement strand
GTGTGTGTGTGTGTGTCTGCACTTTCTGTCCTCATTTTTCATCATTTACAACCATTTTTTTATTTTTAATTTTAATTATACCCCTGATATAATTAACATTTATAAAACAAATATTTAATCATTATGTAAACATCACTAATTAACTACTGCATGAGCATTTGACAGTGCTGTGCAATACTTTAATCAGTGTTTGACATCTTTTTCGTCCTGTAAATAGCAATATATTACACAAATATGCATGTGTTGATGTATTGAATTTGTGCCTCTTATGTATAGAGAATTGGGCAGAAATTAAATTAGCATTTTAGATTTAGGAATTTAGGCGTTCTGCGTATTTGATGCTCGTTCTTAAAAGCTTGTTTTTGTTTATTTCACAGGGAGAAAATCCTATTTACAAGAGTGCAGTTACAACTGTGATCAACCCCAAATATGAGGGCAAGTAATGGACATTTAAATCACAACTCAAGAGTGTTTTGGAAGAAACGGGCTGCAGGGATATTGTTTATTTTTCTTTAAATTCTTTATTTTCACATTTTAATTGTATTATTTTAGAAACAATACTGTAGTTTTAGGAAGCTCCTCATCCCTTGCAAAAAATGTACAGTTTGTACAGACTTTATTTACATCAGTTTTTCTATTGTATACATTCTCTCTTGTCACACAGAACAGATAACTGTGTTATTTCATACAGTTTTACACAGCGGTGGGGAGGGATTCCTGAACCCCCCAAATGATTCCCAAAATCATCAAATGCAAATGTTCATAAATGTTAATTTTTAGTTTGTCATAATGTTCGATTGTTACGATCAAATTGTTACATACATTGATATAAGAAGACGATGTGGGTAATGTGTAGTTTTATCTGATCAAGTGAACTGAAACTATCTTGTGTCTGAACATCATAGTAAACTGGGAAAGTTTGGCTTGTTATGCTAATAATCTATGCATACTTCACTGTTATGGACTCTTATCATGCGTTT
The DNA here is from genome assembly GCA_036877625.1 of Ambastaia sidthimunki. NCBI lineage: Eukaryota > Metazoa > Chordata > Actinopteri > Cypriniformes > Botiidae > Ambastaia > Ambastaia sidthimunki. The sequence goes on along the minus strand of JAZGTK010002444.1, from coordinate 30,878 downwards.
TATGCAAAAACATCTTGACAATGCAAAACCGTTTTTGTTCAGTTATTGTTGCTCTTAGAATGACGCCTTGTTGTCAAAATCTTTAGCTGAAATGTTTGTGCATTTTATGTCATGATTATGTGTTAAATGGCTCTTAATGAGTATCAGTGTATTCAGGTGACAGCCTGTAGTGTAAAGTTAATCAGGACAGAAATGCCATAAAGTTGCTCATTAGAAATGAGCTAAATTACAATCCACAAGTGAAGGTTTAAACTTATATTAAGGTTTTATTAGCACATTTTTTAATCTCTATAATTTGTACTTAAAAACATATAAAATTGTTGTAATAATTCAAAAATATGAAGGCTTTTTCAATAAGATGTTGAAACATCTTTACCTAGTGAAATAATGAATAGAGTCATTTTGTGTACATATGTTAATATCATATTCTCAAAGGTACAAATAACTCTGTTTATCATATACACATTTTATTGGGAATTGTTTTATTGTAACCAACAAGTTTGGTTATTTAAAATGTACAAAAAGCTTGGGAAAATTCTTGGGGAAGAAAATCTTGGGAAACATTTGTTTTTTGGGAAAAATGTATCAAGGATAAGACAAAAACAAGATATTTTGTCAAAAAATCCATGTGCTAGCCTGAGTTATTGGTTTGGTTTAAAGTGCCTTTCTCTTGTATCCTTAATATTGCCATTTTGAATTTATTTATTAAAACAAAATAAAAATGATTGTGGTATTGTAATACTTTTAAGCCTTCATGGGATATGAATATTTTTAAATGTTCCATTAATGAAGAAAATGTCACTATGTCAACTGGTTATGTGTAAAGCATGGGTCTCTAATCCATGTTTGTGGAGGCCCACAGACCTGCAGTTAAACGCCATCCTACACCAACCCAGGCCTGGATGTGTGTAGCAATTCCAGACTAAGCGTAGGAACAGATCTTAACCAACAGAGGGCAGTAGCAGATAATAAATAAAACCGCATTTGGCATTTTGCTGTATTGTGATCCAAATGAAATAATACGTACAGTCTAAGTAACTGTAAGCCAAATTCTGTATTTCACGGTTCATGGGCACAATGTCATTGAAAGGCTCCGAAAATCTGTATATAATCAAATTCAGAAGGAAAACAAAAAAATTTCTTCCTTCTACCAGGAACAAAACACTCTCAGTTCTACAGTTTGGTGTTTAAACACTATTTATGCAAAATAGTTATGAGAAAAGACTATATTACTCAATCTGTTCATAACACATTTACCATTACATTACAAATCCTGTCTACCAATCGTCTTACTACTGGGACCAGTGAGTTGTGTTTTGTGCTGTATTTAGACCTACAACCAACTTTGAGATGTCATTTCACTAACTCCTCCCTATTTGGTGACCAGAAGTCAAATGATGCATTTTATAATCCAGACAGCCTGTTTATCAACCTCGTTAATAAAACAGAGTTTATTAAGACAGACAAATGAAAAAAAAAATGTTTTTTTTTTTCATTTCAAAATTGTAAAATTAACATTTTATTTGATCTTTATTTGATCTTGCTGTTTGGGTTACAGCACACACATTGAAAGAACGTTATGATCTAGTTTGTTGTAATGTTATGATTTCTTAAGTAATAATTAAAATATGTTATTATTATGCATATCATTAAGGTTGTCATGCACATGACATAAGCATGACACATTTTTTGTTTCTTTTGCTAGAATAAGCATGACTGTGGATTCTCCTCAAAGCTTTGCTTTGTTTGTGGGCTAAAGATCTAGTATTTGTGCACGTCATCATTACAATTCAACTCCCAGTTATTCATATCCATACAACGCACAAAAGAAAAACATTTTTAAGCATTTTTTAAATAAGCAGCCTTTTATTGAGTTATTTTAGCAGCAACATATTTTAATCTTATGGTAGTTTACAAATCTTTCCAAATTGTAACCACTGTGATATTGAATATCAAATATAACGTTTGTGATTGTCATAAGTGCATTTTAAAGTGCAATTTGTCCATATTTTTTACCACTTAAATTAAATGAATGTGGTCTGTTGAAATCAGATATCTTATTTTTCAAGGAAGACTAGGAAAAAAAGTCTCTGTACTTCAACCCACTTAAAGTCATGTTCTCAAACAATACTAATCAGTTTCAAATTTAACCTTATAATAGTCAACCAGTTAAAAAGCATATGTATAAAACACATTAGTCAACACAATAAACATAGTTAAGACATTTGGGAAAATACCAGCTTACTGTTGTACAGTGATTATAATGCATCTCTTTCTTATGATAAATATTAGTATATATGTCATGTAGCTCTTTAAATGGCAAAACCACAGTACAGCTTTGCAAGAAGCACCATGAAACATCAACTGTGTCTTAAAACCCAGGAAGCTACGTACTAAGACTGCACTTTTGGGCATCATAGATAAATGCTGATTAGAAATATTTTTTAAAAATATAAATATTATTTTTTAACATTAGTTTGAATTAGTTCTCAGAAGTGTCAGTGGAAAATAAATGTTAAAATGTTTGGTTTAATTCATTTTGTGTCTTAATGCATTTCTCAATAACACAAGCATCATGGGCCGCTTTGACCTCAAATACCATTCTAAACCCTTGCTGTTCTGCTCTTTAAGTTCTGTGCTTTTGGTGACATGCTACATATGCTACATAGACTGTTGGTCGAGTTGATTTTGCCAAGTAAGAAGCGTTCCTAGATCAACATCTTTAGTTGCTCTTGGAATGACATTTCTGAAAAAGATACAGAGTCCCTAACCTAAACCTTAACAGCAACTGAAATTAAAGGAAAATATGTTCCCAGCCCATACAAGCCCTAGCCCAGTCCTAAACCTAAGCCTACACTAACACTTACCCTAAACCTAATCCTACAATCTGATTGGTTGACAGAAAGGTTGTTCCAAGACTAACAATTATGTTGATCCAATAACATGTCCTACCTGGTGGAATCACATTCACCCCAGACTGCTCTGTAGGCGCCTACTTTGAAGTTTATAGTCACCTACTGTGGAGTGGAGCACAGTTCTAAAACCTAAAATGGCAAATGGGACTCTGTGTAGGCAGTACAGATCAGTTCACTAGGTTTCAAGACACATCCACCATGTTTGATGCAGTCATAGAAATGCAGAGAGTATAAACATCTACATGTCAGAGGTCCAAACCCCTTATGTCCTAAACCTGTCATCTCAGTAGAAAGCAGGTATAGTGTGTTCTATTACACAGCGTCTGCAGTGTTGTCTGACCAGTCGAAGTGCCTCAGGGGGCACCTCGCACTCCTGTATGTTTAGTAACTGTAGATCAGGGCATCCGGCTGCCAGCACTGTCAGCCCTCTCCCTGTCACGCTCTCACAGCCTCTTAGGCTCAGCCTCCGAAGACCCTCACAACACCGTGCTAACACTTCCAGTCCTGCGTCTGACACCAGCGGGCAATGTCCAACATCTAGAGACCGCAGTCTGGAGCAGCTACGAGCTAAATGACTTAAACCCTGGTCTGTAACCCCTTCGCATCCCCGCGCATTCAAGTACCGAAGCCGCGGACAGTAACGAGCCACATACCGCAGCCCAACGTCGGTAATGCGCATGCAGTGCGCAACGCTTAGATACCGCAGACGGCCCTCCAGACGGGCTACTTCACGCACACCAAAGTCCCCCACTAGGAAGCAGTCACTGAGGCTGAGCTCGCGTAAAGCAGTGCAGTGCAGCGCTAGCTGCCGGAAGGCCTCGTCTGTCAGGCGGCTGCAGCGCCGCAGGTAGAGGTGCGTGAGACGCGGACAGTGAAAGGCGATCGTCCTTAGACCTTTGTCCTCCAATGACACACAGTCAGTCATGTCCAGATAACGCAGGCCGATCTGCTGTCCATGCAGAGGTGTGAGCTGAAGAGAGGCCTCCTCAGTCAGGCTAATGCAGGTCACTTTAGGGCAACCTTGGGAAAAAGTTAAGAAAGGCAGGTTATAAAAGCCCTACTGATATTAAAATAGGGATTTTGTGGGTTGAGAATTATTAATTTTGTATAACTATAATATGTCACATATTATAACATTTATGCAATCTGGGTCTAATTCTCTCAGAAAATACAGCCACTTTTAAATGACCATTGATGGAGGAAAATGCTTTTTGTCCACATAATGGTGTAGGAACAGAATGTATCATGGGCTAAAGGCCAAAGCTAACCAACCTCACCTTGACTCCATGGTTTTTCCAGGCTCTGTCAAAAACCACAGACTATTGGTAAATTACTTAAGAAAAGAATGTCAACGTATCCTTGCCTAGACAATACTTAACACACAATAACAAAATCTGTACACTGTCAAAACTAATTTATGGGGTCTTTAAGCTTTATAATCAGCTTTATAGTCAGTGTTTTGTCTTCCAACTTTTATGACCTCTCAAGATTTACTTAAAGATTTTAAGTAAGCAAAAAACATTTTCGAATTTGTCAAATGATGAGCGCAGACATGCAAAGGACAATCAAGTTCATTTAATGCAGGCCAATACATCTAAATTCTGCTGTGGAATCAAGCCACTGAGAAACAGGAAATGTCACATAAGAAACAGTCACAGTCAAAGAATTGGAACAAATTTAGGCATTCACATCAGGTTTTTAAATTTGAGGTGAATGAATAAAAGCCAGTGAAAATAGAAAAGATAGAGGACAAATTACAAAGAGTAAAAACTGGGAACCAGACAGTATCTGATTTTACTAGTATTTCAGTTAAACTACCTGCTTTACAAGCAGATAAAACCACAAGAAATCTAAGTTAGTTTTGCAACAAAAGGGATATTGCTTGTGTATAGCAGAATGCATGACGTGCCCTCTGTGTGATGGATAAATGTACAACATGTGACTCTTTGAATGAACTCAGCCAATGGACTCACATTTTCGTTGAGTTTAGAAGTCCATCTTTCAAAACAGAGCAGACCTCACCTCTCCCCCTGAGAGAACTGCTAGACTGGCAGTTATTCCTAGATTCGATAATGCTTTTCCCAGTTTTCACTGAATTGGTATGAATTATTCCCTGAATAAATCCACAACTGAACATGGTATTCTGATGCATGGCCGGCAGCTAATCCATCACAAGAGCTTTTGTAAGTAATCAGGAGAGAATGTTTTGCTTGTTGTCTAGGCCCCATGTGTGATCAATGTGCCATGCAGCCCACAGCCTACCTGTGCCTACTGGCACACCATTTTACAAATTTTAAAATCTTTTGAATCTTAAGTTAAAAATTAAATATTAATTGTAATTAGATTTTCATTCTAACTTTTCATTCTAAAATCATTTGTCATATTTCATCCTAAAATTGAAAAAAAAATATAATAATATGAAATAAATGAGTGGATAAAAAAAACTGTGAAAATATATATTTTTAATTATTTAAAATGTAAATATTTTCTAACAGTACTAAAACTAAAAAAAAGGGGATGGCATTAATAGTCATAAAAATGCCACAACTGAAAAAAACATTTATGCTTTTTTTAATCAAATTTAGCCCCACCCCCAAGATTCACAAAATTGCCTGGTTTTCACTGCAATTTAACACAACCATTGCAATGACTTTCAATATTACCTGATACGTCCAGATGTTCCAGATTGGGACACTGGGACACCACGTCAAACACAGCATTGTTGGACACATGATAGCAGCCAGCAACTTCCAAACGCCGGAGCTCAGGGCAGCACTGGGCTAACACACGTAGCCCACGATCTGACAGCCTTCGGCAGCCACTGGCTACTACTGTCTCCAGGGTGAGACAAACATTGGGAGTGTCCTGACATAACTTCTTAGTAAGAATCCTAAGGGCCCGGTCAGCGTTCAACAGCTCTCCAGTTAGACGGATGGCACTCCAGAGTCGTGGATCCCAGGCCAGGTTGTACCAGTGGCGGCACACTCGAGCACAGCGGCACAGGTAAGGGGTGGACAGGTAGGAGAAGATGTGCAGTAAAACGGGATCTGGCAGGGCATCGAAAAGGGCGGAGTGAGGAGTTTTGTGAGGTTGTGAGCGTGTCCCTGGAGGCGCATGAACCATAGCAACTGTTTCCCCACGGACATTAGAAGAAGCTGAAGATGTTTCATGGCCATTTTGGACTGTTTGAGGAGAGAGAGGGGGAGAGTTTGGATTCAGTATGAGGGCGGGGCTTGGAGTGCTAAGTGTCCTCATACTCAGGTCAGAATCTGGAGGAAAAAGTGTAGAAAAGAATTAGCCTTAAGAGGGGCAAATCACTCAAGAGATCTGTTTTATATCTCAAATGTTTCTCCCAGACACCTAAAGGATTAAATGGGGAGCAAATGGAGATTTTTGGTTAGATCTCCTGCTTCTCAGGTTTTACTCCTAAAAAAGACCTTAGAAATTTTACATGTGTCTCCTCTAAAGTTTCAAAAAAAGATATCAGTGTGTTCAGCTGTGCTTAGATTTTCCAACAAATCATCTGAGATTTCATTATGAATATGAAGGTTGGTTACCAAAGTTGAGGCTGTGAACTTTGGTCTTTTCCACAGTTGTTATGTATAATCATTTCCATCTATTTTTATTTCTCTGAACACATTTTAAAAGTGCTGTTTTGTGATATTTTACATTCATCATAAAGATCTAACACAATGTCATTTAATGTCTTCACAATAACAAAATAATCTTATTCTCTAGAATAGAAGAAAACTTGATTACCTATTGTTATACAATAAAGCAGGAGCTCTCTAGAAGCACAAAGAGCCAGCAAATATGGAAGCCATCAGCTGGTTTGAGAAACACGTTTAAGCTCAGATGGTGTTAACTCAGGCGACGCTCATGGTCCCTTTCTTCTCAAGACTGCAGTGATATGTTTCTGATATCTTGTTAATGAAAGCTGATAAAAGTGTCAAGTTTATCTCAAATGCACTTTGTGCACTTAAAATGGTTGTCATGGTTAAGATTCTGTTAATGGTGAAGCTTTTATCCTTTGCAGATGTTTCGCTGATTTGGAACAGCTCAAGAGAGACATTGTAATGGTAGATCGTCTGCATGGCATAGATCACATTTAAAGCTTTGTGTTTGGAAGGCTATGTTGAGAACAGCACACTACCTTACTACACATAGTTGTATATGTGTATATATAATCATACTATATTTGAAGTATGCATCATGTGAGAAGGTCACATGACAACAATGTTGCATGCTTCTGTTAAAATTGTAGGCAGAATGCAGTATTTACTGTGCAGTATTCAGCAAGAAGCAAGCTCCAAAAGTACTTCATTCATATCATAGCAATTGATCAGTGAATACTGCGCAGTATGCAAGTATTTATGTTCAATTCCAACACAGCCTAAGTTTCAAGCTGAGCAATTAAACCATAATACTGTAAAAATTCATAAAGTCACAACCATGTACATCAACACAACTGATGTCACCCCACTAAATTTGAATAGAATCTTTTCTTTCTACTCTGTGGTGCACATACAGTTCTGCAGTGCAGATTTCTGTGTAGGAAACTGGTTCATGAGACCTGAGACAAGAGATAATGAGGGGAAAAACAGTTTATAATATGCTCCTGCCTTTCCTTCCTCTCTATTTCACTTGCTTGTCAGGTCTCCTCCACAAACACGAGCACAGAGGATGTGTATAGAGCATAACATTCCTGTCTCGTGTATTCATGGATAGCAGTGCTCAAACTCTGGATAAATAGCTCTATTTGTTAAGCTTGGGGAGATGGTGCTGTTGAGGAAGTGAGGGTTTATGTATGTGTAATGATGCTTTCTGTACTGGAAATTTCTTAACTAAAGAAGTTTGGCAGCTCAAATACTTTTGACATGAGGGATACGCAGAATTCACATTCAAGGTACTTTTTGCATGTTGGGTCGAATTCAGAAATGTGCTACATTGAAATTCTTTATTGGATATTTTTCCATTCCAGTTAAAGCACTGAAAGAAAAATATTATACAGTTTAAGTAATATGATGATAAACCAATATAAATTGAATGAATTTCCATATAATAACAATAAATTAGGCCACCTGAGGCTGTAGGGCATTTCAGAGGTATTGTAAAGCATGAAGTCACAAAAATGTTCAATAAACAATTACGTTCATCAATAATAATAATAATTGCAATAAACAAAGCTTACGCCAAGCTGTGTAGTTTTCACCATTTGTACACATGGCACACTGAATTCATTATCTTACAGAATCTGACTGATTTGCAAACATAGGTGCAAATACTAATATACTATTAAAACAGCTGCGAACGAATCCAGAATTTTGTGGGAACTACCTGTTTATAAGGAAGAGTACAGGATACCCAGAGCTAAGCTACATCAATTACATTATGGCTGTAATTTGGCTTATATGCCCCAGACAGGGACAATCCACATGACTGTCATACCATTGTGATTTACTGTAGATATAAAGAAACAGATTGATTTCCTTCCTCTTCATGTGTGAATGCATGACACGCAAAGCCCCTGCTGTGTAGATTTGTGTTTTAGTGTGTTTTATGTGTATGTCTGCATGTGTAAACACTATGTCAATATGATTTGTATTCCAGACCTGACCTGAGATCAGTCTGACTCACGGCCAGGTCATGATGACATATTCAGACACTCCCTCTCAAAGGAGAGACACGTCTTTGGCATGACAGAGTGTAGCTACATGAATCCCCCACCCAAAGATCTCTAACAGAGACACACATTCAACTGGAGTCATGTTCCATGCTATAAAGAGACTAATCCAAAACATATAAAAACAAATTAGGTTTAAGTAATAGAATTAATCCATTATGTCTTGTCTAGGTTAATGTGTCCCAGTCAAACAAGGTAAAGTAAGGCAAAAACATACTTCACGCAAATGCTCAGCTCACGTTGTACAAGCTCATGCAACAGGTTGTTGAATTTGCCTTCAAATGTCTTAGCTATGAAACTGGATGTGATGTTATTTAGGTAGCTAGCTATAAACATTTCACATTAGCATTTCATAACAAGTAGAAGTCAACAGGCTCTTGAATGAACCTTAACATTCTAAATCCGTTGTCTGTTTTGTAATGACAATCTAGTCCAATGGAACTTTGTCTTTTCAGTTAGTTTATATTGACTTTCTTAAAGAAAAGTCAAATAAATGGTGACCATAACAACTTTTAAATGATGCAGATGTGTATTTTCTATGATTGTTTTTCCAGTGCACCAGTCATGAGCCTATGACATTTGTGGAATCTGTGGACAGCCTCCCTTTTGTGATCTATAAATACACTGGGGCCCAACTGTTTGCATAATATTGGAGTAATCAGAAATCTCATATATTAAAACATGGCATGTGCGACTGCTGACTGTCTGACTGTGCTAAATATCCACCGCATGACAAGCTGACAGATTAAGTAAACCAATTTAACAGTAGGAGCTCTGTATTATTTTTACTGTAGTCTCATATAGCCAGACCGCTAAATGGTATAAGATCTGGTCCACATTGCAGCTAATTTTGGCAAAGACCTGGAAAAACACTGACGCACATAGACTGTCAAGTGTCGATTGTGCAAATGTGGTTTATTTTGTTTTGTTGTTTAACAGTGGGTTTATGAAATAGTTTATATGTCAATACTTAAGCAGCCACTGCTGTCTTGCAACAGTATATAGATAATGCTGGAAAAAAGCAGAAAATGAGTACAGAAACTATGACTGAAAGTTTTGGCAATCCATATGTAACAAGCACACATTATTTCTCAAAGGAAATCTAGTTAATTTGCTTAGTGCCTCAGACAAAACTCAGAATATCTTTCAAAGACATGATCTCACTAACCTGGCAAATCCAGTGATTATTTTAACTTCAAATGATAAACTCTGTACCTTATAAACATGACAGATTGAGTAAAACCCTGTCTGCCTGTACTCTCAAAAGTTGCATAAAATCAGCCAATTAGATTCAAGCTTATCAAATTGAGAAAGTGCTTTCTAGATCTGCATGCAATACAAAGCCATCAGTCAGTGAGCAGGCTGTGGGTGGGCCATATGGGGCTGAGACTTCTCTTGTGCCCTTGAATCCAGCTTTTCTGAATTGCCACAGCCGATAGTGGCTCACAGATTCAATCAGTTTCAGGCTTAAAAAACAAAAACACCATGAAAGATTAAAGAATGGCAGCAGGAGAATTTTCTAGATCCCCCTGCTTTGCACTACCCCAGCCTCCACAACCAAACCATCAATTCCGGGTGGTCCATCCATATTGTGGTTCCCAAGGGATACGCATTCAGTATCTCTGGATTTGGTGTACACAGCTGGAATAAATCCCGGGAGGTCTTGTTTCCACTATGGCGTAATGGGTTATTACCAAACTGTCCATCAAACATTATCAGAACTCAAGGGACTCTACTCAACATGTCGCAGAATAAGAAGTAAAATATGCCACTGGGTCTTATACCTGGAATTCTGTGAAAAAATTGTGATGATGACTATTGGTCTCAGAAGTTCATTTGTTTATACTAGCACCTCATAAATAATGGGACTGACACTGGTTAATATACAGTGTTTATGAATGTGTCCCATGTTTAGAAAATTTACTGACCCTTGGCTTATTCCAGCTGACCATGTAACGCTGATGCTAAATAAACTTCTCCTTTACACCCCATACAACATAATGCACAGCAATCCAGTGGTCTCATGCCTTGACCTTAGGCAAATCTACCCACTGCTGTCACAGAAACGAGTCTCAATGAACTTTAAATCACGGTTCTCTATACATGATGGAATGTTTGGTTTACTGGATATAATTATACACCATCTCTTACATCTTTAAAGTCAAAAATCCCAACTATTTATGTGGTCCATTTGCTTTAAAGGGCAAGATAAAGTTAGAATTTCTAAAGAAGTAAAATGTTTCCTATTTCATGCTGATAGCATGTTAAAATCCAGCATAGCTGTGTATATGACAAATCTCAAACTGCACTAGAGCTAAGAACTCACCAATTCTGCCACAGTTCCTACAGAGCGCAATGCAATTAAAAGCAAGATCCACTGCAAGCTGTCAATAGACAAAAAGCAATTTCCAAAAGCTGTAGTTACATGTGTCACACCGATCAAGGGAATGTTTTATATAATGTAAATCGGGCAGATTTAATTAGCTTTCATTTCTTAAGTCAATATCATTCTTTTGTAAGTGTGATCCAAGGCCTACAAACCAGAAATGAAAGATCAATTTAACTTGTGGGCCCGTGCAGTGTTGTGTTTGGAATGGCAATCAAAGTTTAACTATCTGCTTAATTCCAATTGTGAATCATAGACTAAACTTAGAATTAGAACAAATACACATTCGACAGACAAAACACAGAGGAACAGCCAAAACAACTTTCAGGCTTGGAATTAAAGGGGTTCTATATTTAGGTAGAGATTCTCACGATCACATTATGTCAAACAAATTGTTGCCATGCTACCAGTCCAACTTCTGTATAGGCGAGTTATCAGAAGCTTGTGAGATGTTAATACTTGGTAGATTTTTTCACTTTTTCCAATCAGTTTTTGAACGTATAATTAGAGCCGTATACCTTCCAGCTGCCTGACCTTGGTTTGAACTGCCAAAGGCTGCGTCTGATGGAGGAGTCCACATGTTTGAGATATCAGAGAAACAGGTTAACCATCTGGTACTCAGCTTGGACAAAGAACAGCAGTGAAGGGAAAAGTACATGAGAAAGCAAGGCTTGTGCATTTTAAGTGGGAAACCACAGTGAGACATTTTGGCTGCAGCTGTTCCCCAGGGACGGGCAAAGCAGGACTGATCAGCAGATCAAAAGATGTGATCAGTCATTAGCTAATCATTGGCCACAATTCAGGGATTTGGACATGTGTTAATGAACCTCAATGTATTGGCATGTCCTTGAATAAAGCATGGAGCAAAAGATCGCTTTCCAGTTAAATGGAAACAACTGAAAAAATGAAAACATAACATGGATTTTTATGAAACACAAAGCTACAAACTGCTGTGGGAGGTTTAACTGCTGAGTCAAGACCAGGGGGCACATTACCAAATACTTAGTCTAGCTAACTTTGCAGATATTTAATACAAGAAAACTTTAAAGTTTTATTTAAAAGCTATTCTATAACGCAATTTAATTAAACTAAATTGTAACATTTTCTGGAGAAATTCAGAAGATGCATAGTGGTCTAAGTAAAAACAACCCGCCCATAAAATCCTCATGATGTTCTGGTCTCTAGATATACCTCAGGTCCAACCTTTAACATAAGCCTGTTTTATAGGCCACCAGGTGAATAACGTAAGTCTGTCCATAATTTGCTGTACCATTTATGTTAACAGTACAAATGGTACACCCCAAAGTTTGATCCTTGGGGTTTAGGGTTTACTACAAACCCCTAACCCTGAGTATGATCCATTATAATAGTAATTTTTGCCCTGGCATGTGGCACTAAATAACACATCCTGTAAAATGTTTCACCTGCAGACATTCTGAGTAGAGGTCAGAAATGTATGACAGGTAAGGGAATTGAGTAAATGAACAGTAATTTTTTAAGAAACTGTGAAGATAAGAAGAGACAGAAATGGGGAGGATAATTTTGGTAATGCAAGACAAATTTTCCCAAGATTCAGGAAGGAGTACAAAAATTAATTAATCTTCAGGGTTTTGGAATCTGGTGATGAGTTAAACCACTCGAGCCAAGACATTTTAAGTGTGTGAGAGGCAACCTTCACTGCTCCTGCCAGTAGCATAACACAGCAGTTCTTGGCTCCATAGTCCAAATCATAAGTAAAGTTCAAGACCTCTTTTGATGAGTTCCTTTCCATCAGACTTTTCCACATGGACACAGCTGCCAAATGCAAAGTGTTTGGTAGAGTGTGAGAAACACTACTCATTAATCATCTGTAATTGGCAAAGACATGCCTTTAAAAAAGAAACTACAATGTCTGAGAGATAAATATACGTAATATATGTAACCGTGGTTTAAATGAACTCAATCAGACATAGAAGTAATGTCAGAAAGATAATGTACAGGTTTTTGACTGAAGCTTTCATGCAGCTCAATTGGTAGAGCATTAAACTAGCACTGGCATTGCATCAAAGTCATGGGTTTGAATCCTACGAAAACCATGTACATATAAACTGTATAGCTTGAAGGCACTGCATTTCGGAGAAGATTTCCATGGATCCAATATCTCTATATAAAATAGCTATTCACCTGGTTTGTCATTCTGGTTTGTCTTTCACCTCTTAGCTAGCAACACTAGAACCTCACCTATAATTGGAAGGTCAGACATTTACATGGAGAATTATTCTGCCCATGGTCCAGATATTCAATGAAGAATCTTAAGGGCCTTTGCTGAGCATGTGCAGCCACAACTTGTCTGTTAGTTCCTTTTGAATAATTTACCAATACAAAAAAACCTTCTGCAAGGCCCACAATGTTTTCTACAAGTCACATGATGACCCTGTTCACCTCTACATAGATCTTGCTGCAGAGATGCAGGAAAATAAAGGCAAAAAAAGAACTAGAAAATTGTGACAAGGCAGTCGAAGGAACCAGACTATCCTGCTCCTCCCAAGCCTCCCATTTTCGCAAGGCAGGAACCAATTAATCAGATCCATTCTATTTTACAGCTAATCATTGGCTTAACACCTAAACACCACCTGATATCCAACATGGCACTGCAGTACCATTTAGCACCTTGAAATACAGGAGATCAAATGTTCCTGTGGAATTCTAAGCAATTGACCCAGAATATCAAAGACTGAAACTTAATGACCTCTACACCAACATGTGCACAGCAGACACACTCAAACTCACAAGACTCACATACAAATACCCAAAGTGGGTTGGAAGATGTTCTAGAAAAGGCCCAGATTACAGTTATGACAAGAAGCAAATTGTGGTATCTGCTGTAATGTGGTCACAGACATCTGTTTAATCCCCCCATTCTGCAAAAAGCAGGATTCATGAGGTAATGCTATGCTCTCCAGATTGAGTCTGTAGACTTGGATTTACCCAGAAAAGAAGCTCTGCTCCAACATTCCATGAACTATTATCCCAAACACATAATAAAATTTAGTTGTTTAGGAACCTTGCAGTTAAAATCGCCTCTCTCTAAAATCAAATCTCTCTGAGGAGTGAGGTTATATACTATGAGGTTCTAACTTGGCTCCATCAAAACTCAACTCCTGCTCATGTAACGGGTCAGTCAAAGGGTAAATAAGTACAGACAGACTGTCGAGTCTATCCATATTTTCACAGTTGCGGTTTTAATGATTGTGAAGTTTATAACTACAGGGTGCTTCCTTTGAGGAAAGCCCAAATGCAACTCCACTTCACATGACTGAGGCAGGTCTAGGTGAGACCAAAACATTGAGAACATATTGATATCACAAAAGGTGATGATTTTTGACTGAACCAGATGCACGAGAGCCAAAACCACATCATCCTGCTGTTCTCTTGTTCCCTTTTTTTTTTACTAAATGAAGTCTTGGCTTCTACTTTCGCAGTGAGCTTGTAAAACAAATGCATTGTATTGGATGGCTACCTCCAATTAATAAATAGCACCCAGAAAATGTCTCTTTAAATATCACCTTAAAGGTGTCAGCTGTCTCCTAAACAGCAAAACAAGAATATGATGATGAAGTCATACATCACTCTCATTTACTCTGACACTGCTGACCAGTACACAAAAACATTCCTTCCAGGGTAAATTTTTCCATTATTTTTGTGTTTGTGCCTTTTTTTTGCCACAGACCAAAACACATTCTTTCATGGACATAAACATATTGACTCTAATATACATACTGTGCAGCACAACAACTAACATCTTAAAGAAAGACATAACAGAACTGTTTTTAATAGCTTTTAGTAGACAAGACTGAAACCTCAGTATCTGTTTTCCATGAACTTCAGTGAACATGTTTGTAGGATTTGAATTTTTTTTCTGTGAATGTTTTTCAACAAAGGTTTTTAGTCTACTCCACAGTATAAACTTGCAGAGCAGAACAAATTAAAGCAATATCAAATAGTATTAATTAATTATTTGGCCTGATTATCTTGTTTCTCCAGTAGAATGACAGCATTTATTTTTACAGCATCTTTAAAATATTCACTTGTGTGAGAGAGAGTGATTTGGTAAAATCCAAATGGCAGTTAGACAGTAAACACCAGAGGGATGTTTGTATATCTAGGGCCAACAATGTTATATTTATATTCATCCTTTATATTTACCCTTTTCCATAATTAAATGCGCTTAGTATATATAACTTAGTCAATGAATGGCTTATTCTGTGCATTTTTAAATGTAACTATTTGTTAAACATTGGTGGCTTTAATCAACTTACTGTCACCACCATTTTATAAAAGCCATAAGTCACTTAAGCTGTGGATTGCATCACAGTTAAGGAACTTTTAGGTTGTGAAACAGCCCTTACCTGTGGTTACAATTCTGTTACCAATAGCCTTATGTGGCATTTTGCTTTAATTAATGTTAAAGTATAAGAAGTTGTCTTCACAAAAAACACATACAATGTTTTGTTGACTGCATGCCAAACACACCTGATTTTTGAGTTAAGATCTGTCTGAAAACCAGATCTGTCTTTTCAACCCAGACTATAAACTTATAAATCATTCATCAGAGTTTGAAAGAACAGCAGTAAACCATTGTTGGGTAAATTCTTTAATTGTGTGTTTCATAGAACTTGTGACCATTTCTGACCGATGAAATATGAAAACGGCCCTGAGAAATGGAAACAGCGAACCACATCTCGTGTGTATTATAAACCACACAGACCGGCATGCCAGATTTCAACATCTGACTTTGGTATTGTACAGTATAATTCATGGCAAAATAAATCTGCCGTATTCTTCCACCTATGCAACATTTACTAAGCTGAAAGTCTTTGGCAGTTCAATCAGAAGAGATGTTGAGTAACAGCTTTTACTGAAGTTGTCTAATCTGTTGGTATTAATAGTTGACCATCAGTAATCAGTACTGTCACTTGGCCTATTTAAACCTCATTACTCATCAGTGCAGCTCTCTGAGGAACTGTTTAACAAATATCCACTCGTACCTCTATTATCTGCAGAACAGAGAATCAACAGTGACACTCCATCTGTATTATGACAAAAATATGAGATATTGTCAGTAACCAAGTTTACAAACAGTTTAAGGGTTTAGAAGAAGTTGAGCAGAATGTAACATCATACAATGAAAGTAAATGATCAGGGTCTGTCATGCTCCAAAAAGAACCATAACATATATATAATCTAATAAACATATTTAAATATGGCATATCAGAGTTGTCGTCAATAATGTTGAAGGTCATTGGTTCTCCCAATGCAAAAACTTTAAAGGAAACAAATTTGGCACATAATTAAAACTCAATAAATATCTTTAATAATAAATATCATAGTAATATGACTAATAATGTAAATGTTTGGTTCTCTGAATTTCATATACAGTATTTGTAAAACAATTATTAAGTGTATCATAACCATTTTTGTAATCATACACAATCATACTTTCTCTCATGATTTTTCATATGAAACCCTAGCACACATCCTACACTTAAGTTAAAAATGTTGTAGAACACACACACTCTGTTGATTTACTAACAGCACAATCCCTTACTGAGTGGTACTACAAAGCTTGCTAAAAATCATTCTGAGGTAACGGCTCTGGTCTCATTATTATTAGTTTGTTCTTGAACAATCTGTAGTAAAACCACACCTCAAACTCACAGGTCGAGCCAAAGAAAACTATCTGGGGACCTAACGGTTCCTGAGCCAGGACTGAACTTATATTGTATATCTTGAACCACGTCCCAAATATGGAATGTGGAGTTCAGAGACTGTGTGCATTTAGCTAAGAACCTCTTGAAATTCTCTCTCATTATGTATGACTGTTTGTAACGTATGACTGCTAAATTTGGTAATTCAGAAGCTGTGTGTGTGGCCACTGCCTTGAAAAAACAGAAGTTTCTTTTTTAAGATCGCAAAGATTTGATTGCAAAAAGTGCACTGGTTTAGAAAACTCTTCCACTTTCAGATACTTCCCATGGAAAGATATTTTAGATGCTTCATTTATCTTCATTTAAAATTATATGATTAAAGGAGTTATGTATAAAGAAGTTGCTTATTAACTGTATAAATATCCTATATATGATAAATATCCCTAAAGTTGAGATGGAACAGGGTGGTCTATCTACTGTTTCATTCTCCAGCTGAATCTGATGCCTGAGACATTGTGGAAAACAGACAAATGCTACAGGTGTTCGAAATCTATGTTTGCTAAGATTATTACCAAACCTCTGCAGAACTTCATCTGAGAAGAGCAGAGTCCTGCAAAATCATCAATAATGCTGTATAACATTCCATAAAGGACCATCATGGGTTCAGTTCTACAGCTTTCCTACTTCCACTGACCAAATGTGATTGATGGAACAGTTTTGAGATTTTTAACACAAGTGGATCTATGGTTTAGACTTAGATTTCCCCACAATTCAGGAAGGTATGTTTCATTTTGATAAATTCATTCTTTGCTGTTATGTTTCACTTGTCCATTAGTTGCATATCTACATTAGAATTCTGGAGATAAATGTTTAACGAAAATAAATGTATGGGTTCCTATGAACTGCTGATACATTTGCTGTACATTTTCCAAGTTGTGCCATTGATCTTTTATATAGTTGCCACAGTTTTCGTCTCTTTAAATGGATCAGTAAGCGTCAGGTTATCTTTCCTACTTTGTAATTTATCTGGCATTACGTTGCAATTTATAAAAACATGACCAGGCAGCTGGCCAGTTACTCCACTTTCCTTATTTGCCAATGCCACATTTTATTTGCACTTGACAACAGTTAATTTTAGAGCCTGGCACTGTCACTGTAGTTTTATTGTAATGGAATCATGTTTCATATAATGCAATCATATGGTGTGTTAATTTCTTTTTATAGTATAACCGTGAAACTGAAATGAAAAAACTGCTTTCTGTACACAATGATAATCTTTAACTACCACTATTTTCACTACTATTTTGCATTTACATCCAAGTATTTTCTATGTCAGTTATTATGTGAATTTGTGGTACATCACTGTGGTCAGAAAGTCTCTTAAGTTTAGACACACTTTCATTAAGAAAGTGTTTGTTAACCTATTAGAAGCTCCATCCCACACAAGTAGATTTCATCCTTCCCTAAAGGCATAATATAAAAAGGTTCAAAGTCTTTACATTATGTGTGTGTGTGCGTATGAACATCTAAATACTGTTTATAAAAATATATTACTCTGACCCTTATCTGTGAGAAAACTGGGACATATGAAGCAGCTAACTTAATTAAAAATGACTTTGAATTCGTAAAAGGCCCAAATATTACTGTAAATGAGAACCAACAACTTTGACTTTTGTACTTGTAGATGTACTCAGCATAACAATTAAACAAAAGTCAAAAACTGATTATGTTGAACATTTTCCAGTTTCTGATTTCCTTTTTTTTCAAGTTGATATTCTGTTTAATAAAATAAATATGTCATACAAAAAGTTTAATGGAGTGTGGTGGAATGCGGTCATGTAGATTTTAAACAGCAGCTTGGGGTAGTTCCCTAACAACAAGTTCGGCTCCCTTACTGGTTCTGTAACATCTATTACGTCCAGTTTTGTATACTTAACATTCCAACTTTTTATGTAATCACATTATTTTTTTAGTTAAGTTTAGGGGGCCAGAGTTTCCATGTTTTTCACACAGCTTAAGTGCCTAATCATAACATTTAATATAGACTTTAACCTCATTTTATTTCCATGATGTTCTGCTCTACCCTGACGGAACCACAAGAACAATGCTGCCCTCATTAATGCTGGGCGTTGCTTAGTGAAAAGTGTTGCTATTTCATGTCCCACCTGTCTGGGCCAAGAAAATTAAATACTACAACCAAGCACGAGTACAGTATAATTGCAGGTCACACTTTATTAGCACATGGCTCGCTCTTTTTCACACACGCATACAAATTTATGCACACAAGATATACTGTTTTGGGGACAATGTGGAGTTGGATGTGATTTCCCTGGCATGAGGTTTCAGTTGGGCGGGTGCAATAGTGTAATGAAAACAGTGCCAGGCTACAAAACAGCTTTCCAAAGAGCTGTGGTAGTTCCCAAACAGTCACTGGCTGTTAAACTGAAAACAGTCAGCGTTATACATTGCATAAGAATTTTATTTGTGTACAAAAATGTGATAAACATCTTAAAATAAATAACTCTTGTAAAAGTAACTGGAAGTCATTCTGACACGAGATGTTTCAACGACTGTTTAGCACAATGTCACGACAGGAAGATTCGAGACGAGAATTAAGTATTATATTTGCAGATATGCACATATTCTAGTATGTGGTCAGATTGTATGTATATAATATGCATTCCTGCATGTTATATAACATGCTATAAACTTGTCAACAGTTTAATTATTACTAACATGCTCAGTAAGATTGTCTTAAAAACATTGGTTTCTCCATGACAGTAGAAAGAGAAGATGGGTTTACATGAGAACTTTTTGAATCTTTTCCTGTAGGGCTACAGAGTTTAGCTCCAACCCTAATTAAACACACCTAAACCAGCAAATCGTGGTCCTCTGGAATATATGATAATTACAGGCAGGTGTGTAATAGCAGTGTTGGAACTACACTCTGAAGAATGTGGCCCTACAGGAACAGATTTCAAAAGCCCTTGTTTAAGCTAGCACCCTTTGTTGCCAACGCTATAAACTTATAAACTGCAATGCGGCACATTTTATATCACATGCTCATGGTATGTTTATGGCCCGAAAATTACCTCGTCCAGAGAAATACAATTACACAGATAGCACAAACATTTTGTCAATGCATAATGTGCTTATCTGTGCTAGGATGGGTTTGCTCAGTTCTCAGTACCCATCAGAGCCCATGCCAAATACCCAGCAAAACAATTTCAACAAGTGGTTTGTAGCCAACAAACTTAAAAGGGTAAGCAACCAATGAATGAGGTTTGTTTAAAAAAGCACTGATAAATATAATAAATTAAGGCTTTAAATGTTCTTGTACTGGATCGAATCAAAGAAAACCACAATGCATACATATATCATTTTACAAAACAACTCCTGACTGGTCTAATATGTGAGATATGCCTGCTGGGAAGGTCTTGTACTACCACAGAATGTTAGCTACATTAAATACAACATGTGATGAATGAGCCAAGGAAAATTTGCACAAAGATAAGCAGATTTACTGTCGTTTTATTAGCTGTTTTTATAGAACAGCATGGGGATGAGATGCAATGTCCACACCACCGTGGTGTAAAATCATCTCGATGATGTTTTTCTAATTTCAGGAGAACCTCTAAGAAAAACAGCCACACACGCTGCAGTCCTGCAGCTAATATCCAGATATTAACCTGCCCTGGGGATTTTTATTGCTTAGCTCACTCACAAGACAAACGGCCCACATGGTCGTTGTGATGGGAATGTTGAGTTTTTTTTTTTTAATTTCCAGGTTATCCTAGGAGCATTTACGTTATCCAAAATGTTAAGCATTTCATAAAGAGCATAAAGAGATAGACCGAGACAGAAAGAGAGAGAGAGAGAGAAAGAGAGAGAGAGAGAAAGAGAGAACGAGAGAGAGAAGGAGAGTTAAGAAGGCATTATGGCTGATAATGAGGACCATATGGTTTACCTTCACTGGTAGCCACATTCTTCTGGGCTTTGGTGGGTGTGTGATCAGTGCTGGAGCTCACGTCGGAGGAGATACTGGAACTAGCCTTCCCTGGGAAAACAGGAAAGGAGTAAACAACATTTCGTAAAGGCACACACAGCATTGTTTATATGGAGCCTGTTTTCCAATATGTCAACATCAGTGTTAAGAAATTTAATGCAAAACTGTAGCTTGCCAAGCAATAAGCTACATATAATAGTTAAAAGGAAATGTTCACCCAAAAGGAAAATAGTGTCATTAAAATTCTGTCTTTTTATATATATATGTATCATAAAAAGGGATACAAAGTTGGCTCGTCTCTAAGTGGCTCTGACCACTATGGCTGTAAGTTGCATGGACCACGTTTATAATACTTTTATGATGCTGTTGCATCCATTTTTAAGCTTAAAGCATCAGTCACCATTTACTGTAACTGCATGGAAATAAGCGACCATTGCATTCTTTCTTCACTGGAACAAAAACGGACACAATTTAAAGAAAGCCATACGAGTTTGGAGCGCAATGAGGGTGAATAAATGATGACAGGGTGAAAACTTTTCTAGTTCAAAACAATAAACAATTATAATGACATCATAAAATTTAAATAATGTACAATAAATACAAAACACTGAATCAATAACACAGTATATTCATATTCATCAATAACACAAATCTGTTTCTGAACCAGTTAACTGGTATTAATCAACTGTTTCACTAAAACAAACTCACCAAACCAATGAATTTGCTGAAATGATTTGGACTTACCAACATTACTAGAGAAAGACAGAGAAAGAGAGGGACACCACTGTATTTTGGAAAAATTAGCTTGCTATTTAAAAAATTTAGTGAAGGTAGTTCAGTTAGTTACTCTCCTTAACAGTGGTCAAGATCTCTCTTGATCAAATGCATTAATAATCTGCTCAAACACCCATAAAGCTCCACAACAAACAGGGATGCTCTGGTGACCTTTTTTTGTTAGCCGGGTCAGCTGTGGGAATGCTGGTGTGCAGTTTCACAGTAGGGTGGGGTGCAACAATTCCCACTGTAAGTCGATATTATAACAGATGCAATAAAAGTGCAATCGGACATTTTGGCCCCATCAGTCATTCGCTTACTGAACCATTACTGAGAGCTAGAAAACTCCACTCGTTCCTAATCCAAAGTGAAGTTCGAGGTTTTCGTGATTAAAGATTTTGAGGGGAACTCATTCATCAGTACTCATCAGGAATTCACTGTGAAACCCTTTGGTTTACGTCTTCCTGCCAAGCAAAGAAAAAGACAATATCCGCATCTGGAACAATATATGGAAGAAATGACTCTGATTCTCCATCGCTGGCAGAGTTTACAGTTATGTTATGATTCTCTATGACAAATGTATTTATGATACATTTAGACGTATTTGGCCACTGTGCGAGAAACAGCGGACACCGTTTATGACAGCTTGTTTCTTGCATATCCTTTGGTTAATCGTTTTATAAGGGGGCGAATAAGTTCAACACGCGTACATTGGTTTGGACCTGAGTATGATTCTGAATACTGAATTGGTGTTGTAATAAATGTGCGGTCATTCACAGCCTTGAACGGAAATTTAGTAATCCAGACATAAAGGCAGAACTGAAATCACTTTACAGAAACCATGACACAACAACCACCAATAACATTACAATTCCCCTCTTGAGAGACAAACCTTTCACAGCTCAAAGGACCAGCTTGTGTGAATTTCCATGTTGGCCCAGGCTGGTTTATAGTGGACCAGCACAACCATGATGTTCACTGGCTAAACTAGGTGGTGAGGTTGGATAATTAGCATGGTTTTTCTGGCAAAGCTGGTAGACCAAGGAGAGTTGCTGGTTAAGCTAGTTAAGATCAGTACCTATGTGTGACCTAAGATAACAGTATGTCTAAACAACCTTTCCTAGTTGTTTAAAGCTCCAATCCATTTTGCTTTTGCCTCTCTACAGTCATCTCTGTTTAGGAAAAGGGAAACAATGATCTGTCATGTACTTGCTCAATAACTGATTTTTGTTCATTTTTAACCCAATACCATTACAGACTGCAGCTTTAACATATATTTCAAATATATAAAAGTAAGCTGAGTTTCTCTGAAAAGGCAGAGAGAACAGAAGTGTGTCCTCTGTCAGGTCATAAACTTAAGCACAGCAAAGTCTTCATTGCACACAAGCCATTTCTGTAAACAAGTCTTCTCAGGCTCTTAACTCAACACACAAATCCACGCACAAACAAACACACAGAAACACACATTTCTGCACCACACATACCCGCAAACACACTTCCACCATGGTGCCGCATGAAAGCTGTTGTAAGAAGATGTTTCAAACAAGCTGTCAGATAGCCACTGATGCATTGGATGAGTCACAGAACTCTTATCGCCTTAGTTACGACCCTCTTACCGTAACGGCTACACAGCAGAGCGGTGATTTCCATTTTTTTCTGGACCTTCTGAAGCTGAAAAACACAGCCCACGTTGTTACCACCCTGACAACATGTTGTGGTGACATCACTGAGCCAGAACATCTGCTCCAGCGGCTATTGTAGCCCGCAGAATGTGACTCACCAGGCAAGTAGACCCCATGTGCTTCGCACGCCTTGAATTAGGACCAAATATGAATGATCCTATTATTATGTTGCTAGGCAAAGGTTTTGCCAAGCTTTACGTTCTTAAATTGGATGATAAAACCATATTATTTTGTTGCAAAAGAATACACAGCAGTGCACTTATTTAGAACTGCACTTAGTTAGACGCTACAGCCACAAATGTCTGGCAAAAGATCTGCTTTTGTGCTTTATTATAGCTACATTTCTTTACCTAATACCTAATAATGATGGATGGCAACCAAATGTGGAATTTGGGTATAACGTATGGTATAAGAGTAAATATAAGAAAGTGGTCAACTCAGTTGTTTATTGTGGCAGACGGATTCTTCCTGAATGGGGTCTTTATACTGACCGCATAGCAGTGGCCAAGAGATCTGAATTATTTGTTTCCATTAAGAGCTGACAGTTTTAGGTGACATAAGCACTATAAACTGTTCCCTGGGATTTTATTATTAGAGGTCGACCAGGTTGCTTTACTGCTGGTCGTTAGTTGACATTTCTAGTGCTGGTTGCCTATAGGAGATATAATGTATTGCTTGTAAAAATAAGATTTAATAAGGATGTACTCACACTAGGTGGTCTGAACTGCACCAAGCATGTTTGACCCCCAAAGTTCATTTCATTTGAGCAGTGTGATCGCTCCAAACCATACCCAGGTGCACTTGGCCCAGGTGGACTTTACATCAAGTTAATTTTCCTCAAATGTTTAGCATTGTGGACATACCCACATTGTATCTCTATCAGTCAGAGTGCAGGAAAATGTCAAATCTCATTGAAAATAAATGACTTCTGGTCCATTTGTTACTGCAAACAGCAAATCCATGTGAATAGCCCTTTAGAGATCACTGACGACAAATTTGAAAGAAGTTGTGCTTAAAGCAAATGTTCTTACTTGGCTCTTAGACTGGCGCTCAACTTTGACTCTTTAACTCTCACCTGCATAAACCTGCATCTCACCACAAGTTCTGGGGCATCCCAAGGACATAAATTTCCCATAAAGTAATGACAGTCAACACTTATCACTTACCCATCACTTATGTTCTAAATGGCTACCCCTGCTGATCAAGTTCCATTAATCTATAAAGTATTTAAGTGCTCCAATACTCTAATATTCCAGGTGGAGACTAAATTGGTAGGACTTTCCAAAGCACACATTCCCACATGTGTCTTCGTATATAGTTATTTGGAGTCTATAGGTTTTACAGACATCCTGGCATACACAACATAACATAGAGACATCAACAAATTAATAATGATACACCCTTTCTTAAAACGAACATGTTTTAGCCATTTTTGACATGATCCAATATTGTCTGACAACAGAAAGTGTCCAAATAGTTTTTATCATCAATTTGAACTGTATATCAATTGTTTTGGCATTCAAAAGTTCTTTTTGTTAGAGGTTTCCTTGAAAAGTTTACTTTTGCTATCATTCCTTAAAATAAATGTTATTTGGTTTTTATATAGCAGATATATCAAATACGATGACATTTGTGCTATTTTAATGCACAAGTGTTTTAATACTTTTTAAGGCCACTGTTTCTATTATTTTCTCAGTTCAGTGTAGCCAGTGCTGGGCCTTTCAAACAATACATAGTATGTGTTGTTGTACAATTCCAGTTCCATTAATCACAGGTATTGTGCACAAATCCAGTTCCATTAATCACAGGCATTGTGCACAATTCCAGTTCCATTAATCACAGGCATTGTGCTGTTACCGGCTACAGTACGTTCCCCTGCAGTCATCTCAGCCTCTGTGAAAGACAGTCTACACATGCTTTTGTTTGGGTCTATTTCTATCCATAACAAGTCAAGAAAATATTTCATAATTCCATGTCTGTTTTTTATTTTATATTGCAAGACCTAATTTGGGATCACTGTAACTGGGGAAAAATTGGATTCAATTTTACAGTGGCTCTATTTCATTTACATACTTCTGTTTCAACAAAAATTAGGGTCAAAGTTGAGGTTGGTCAAAGTTGAGGTTGAGTATAAGTGGAACTTTCCAACACTTTATCTACAATATCTTCCCTTATCCTGACTTCAAATCCAATCATTTTATGAGCACATCTGTGGATCCTTCCACTGAGCTAAAGCCCCTATGAGCTGTTGACTCCTTCAGAAATTATCAAAAGAGCCACGGTTGACATAATGGTTTTCTGGGTTTGAAAAACAATTTTTCAAAAGCTTTCATATGTTTCCTGCCTGTTAAAAACAGCTTTCTGTGTCCTAAATGTAAATACACATCTATGAAATTCGTAAATAAGGTAAATAATGTTGCAGTGTTATATCTGTGTATTGATCTCTTCTCTGACTTTATGATATTGGCGTATCTTTGTCGAATGTTTCCCCAACAAATGAAGATTAATCCTCATGGACTGTAGACATAACATACTAACAAATGTATGCGGCATCACACACGCAAGAGTGCTGTTGTATTAATCCAACATTACCTACATTTGTTTGTCCCTAAACAGCACCTGCTTAAATCATGGTGATTCTTGAAACTGATAGATTTTAACTTTGTACCATATTTCTGTAATTGCTTCACACTCTTTAAAATAAGATGCCAAGATTGCTGGATAACCGCACAGCAGGTACATTTATAGTAAATCAAGTGGATGAGGTTCAGGGTAAATTAAAATCAGAGACAATAAAGGTGCTGATCCCAGCAGATTCACTAATCTAGGACACCTGACTGTGAAAACCTCTGTGGTTTTACTCAACACTGCTCCACTGTTCCATGAAGATTTTGGAATACAAGCATACAGCTGCTATTACTGCACTATATTAATACACCATTATAAAAAAAATTATTTGAGTGTTTGTAAACATCTTCACCTGTCACTTGTGTGATCAAAAGTGTCATCTACACAATCAGTACAACTGTATAAAATATTCATTTATAGCAATGATCATTTAGCTGACACTTTTACTAAAAGTTGCTTGACAAAGTGAAATTAAAAGTGTTAGTAGTACAACTGCAATGACAGCTACCTTGGAGCAAACCTGGGCGCAGTGTGTGCATACTCAAGGGCACAATGGCTATAGTTTACAGATCAAGACTTACAGGGTTTGAACCTACAACCCTTTAGTTATCAATGTGTATTTTACCACAATAGTGTAAACAAACAAACCAAACCAATAAAAACATATTTATAATCTACAGCTAAAGAATAAGTAAATATTGTCATCTGCGCATTACTGTACACCACTACATAACTCATCATAACGTGTCTTAATAAAGAAAAATATTGCGCATAATGCGTTAAGAGAAACGTAAACTACACTTTGTGAGATACGTTGATATACAGTACGTACTTTTAATGCTTCATTTTTTTAACTATGCATTGATTCAAAAGCTCATAGGCATCACTGTCTGTCGTTTCAAGATCAGTTAACCTTTTTAATTCCTTCGATGTCACATGCATACCTTCACTTCCATGCTGTTTCCCATTGTTCGCACCCATCCTGAAGAAAACATAGTATCTCCTCACAATAACATCTCTGCATCAGTCAGACGCAAACGGGGAGTCGAACAAACGAAACATAGATCCATTATGTGCAAATTACCGTCTTTATAATGCAACCTTAAAAAAGAAGAGTGTGCGCAACATTTTATCCAGTTATCCTCGCAAAATCTCCTTGTTCATAGACATGCACATTGTTTGAACGCACACTTAAATCAGAGTGAGTGTAGAAGAGCGCTGGTTGTGGGGAGAAACTAACCTAACTCATTTCTACTATATGTGATCATCGTACTGAGGGATAGAGGGGCTGGACCACATTTAAAGAGCCCCCTTAATTTATTATGTTGTACTATATCTTGCTGAAGCCCTGCAACAAAATATTGTTTAGGGCATTTTTTTTTTTAAATTATGGTAGTTTTAGGATACACAAGATTTAAAACAATAGACTGACTCTGGGCTATGCATGAATACAGTCAATATTCATAAATGTGGTTTTAAATGTTATTTACAGTCATTAATAAATGGGTGTTTTTGATCAGTGGTAGAACAGGTTTCCAACAGACTGTCTGTTGATCTCTGAACCAACCTAGCCTGCATCCTTATTGTCTGTTCTATTGTTAGTTATAGACTTCCTACGTAGTATGAGGAAATTTGGGACTATTAACGGAAGCCTTTTACACTGAACAAAACAGGAATTGTACACATGTGTATTTTTGGACTTAGGATTACTTCCTTGAAACTCCCATCAATTAGTAAAGGCCTGTGACCTTCATGTTGTAGTGACAATACTATGTTTCTTATTGTCTGAATGTGCTGACATTATGATTGTTTATGATGGTGACCCTGGGTGTGCGGGTGAACATTTGTTGTTTTAGAAGTCAGTACTTATCACCTTATCAAATTCCTTTTCAGGAATTCTTGGACCTGCAATAACTATTGTTAGATAGTTTTCTTGGAAGTGAGTTTTTGGAAAACTTGCAGCATCTACTTTTGACTGGTTTGTTTGGCTTGCGTGGTACCAATCTGTGGATTGTTCCATCTGGACTGGGGTCAAATGCCAGAAATCCCAGAAAGCCTTTACAGCCAAACGTTCTGCTTCAGTGGTATGCAAACCAAATACACTATCTACTTCCTGTCTTTGGGGTTCTTTTGACGCAGACTGGCACACATGCAGAAACAAAACACAACAGAATGAAAACCTTAAGCCAGCTGCACAAAATGCAAGTAAGCAAGCCATTACAAACTCTATTTTTCTCTTTACGCGCTACATAATCTCACAATTATTTCATAAGTATTATACAAAATTGGTAAAATTATGACTAAAACTGCATGGAATATAATTCTTCTTTCATAAAGGTGTTTAGAAATTACTTAAAGTAATCTGTAGTAAAAGCACACTCAGCACTCTGTTACAGCTCTGCAGGAAGTCCAGGGGTCACCCAGTAAGAACAGACACCCAGAGAAGCACAGGGGGAGGGGTTACCGTCAAAGTCAAAGTGAACTTTATTGTCAATCCGACCATGTAACAGTAATTACACAGAGGATCGAAATAGTGTTTCCCCAAACTCCAAATGTGCAGCTATTAATATAACACAACAACATATAACAAACATAAAACAAAATCTTATCAAATAAGCAATAAACACAACATATACAAACAGACATTTTACACAGTGTGATTGAAATAAAGTCAGTTTGAGGTATATATACTTGAGGTATATTGCTGGGGTGCAACGGTAAAAGGGGCAGTAGAGTAAAGTGCAGAGTGCAAAAATAGCAGCATGGAGATGTTACATGAATGTAAACTATTACGCTCTTGTGCATATAAAGAGCATTGTGCATTATTACATGAGTAAATGAACGTTGTTCCATGAACGTAAACTATTTTGTTCTTGTGCATGAGAACTTCTTCTTGTGCATAAAGAGCCTCTTGTCTTCAGATGCAACACACTGATGAGTGTCTGTGCTGGAGAGTCCTTCAACCTACAAGAGACAGAAGAACACTTAAAACAGATTGTAGTTTATGTAATTATGTAATTTTATGGGGAAAAAAATAAATAAAATATTGGTCGTTGTAGGTGTAGTGGTTATCTGATGGCCTGTGGAAAAGAGCTGTTGCTGAGTCTGGTGGTCTTGCACCGCATGTTGCGGTAGCGCTTGCCGGATGGTAGGAGGGTGAACAGGTTGTGTGCTGGGTGGGTGGGGTGCTTGATGATATTGGTGGCTCTCTTGTGGCAGCGGGACGGGTATAAGTCCTGAACAGATGGTTGGGCTGATCTGGTGATCTTCTCTGCTGTCCTCACCACTCTTTGTAGGGCCTCCACAGCACTGCCATTGATGGTGAGTGGGGTGTGTGACATGTGTTTTTGTAACATGTGTTTTTGCATCTGTATTTGCATTATCAGGCACAGGGGCACTGGCAACAGACATAACAGTAGCCTACAGGGCAGGGAATGCCCGTCTCCCCAATGGCCTCATGGGAGGCAGATGGTTACACAGCAGGTATGAGTTGTTAAGAGTTGCATCAGAGTTGTTAAAGAGGTTCAATTTCAGAAGTGCACACTGGGACAGCCAGAGGTGAGGGACGTACTACCAGACTGGCCACTTTTCTGCATATGGCCTCAATGGGAATGAACATGTGCCTGGAAAAGAAAACAAATCAGATTTAAATGAGCAGGCTGCAGTTCGGTCCAGGATAAAGCTTACTAGCTTACCAATTCTTTCAGTCCATAATCAAGTCCATGTTCTGTAAAGCAGTCCAGTTTTCGTGCAAAACTAATATTTTGGTTTTTATTTGGTCAAAGCCCATGCAAAAAGATCACAATATTTTAATTCAGAAATACATGCTAATCTCTCACATTTAAGGCCATGTCCCAAATGGCACCCACAGACCTTGCAGGTTTCCGTTTAAGTGCTCACTGTGGTGATGTAATAGTGCAGACTGTTGGGCAACAGCCCTTACTAGTGTGGGCTATACATAAATGTGCATGACAACCACAAAAAAGCACTAGTGAGCACCCAAGTGATTCATAACATGACAAACGAGACACTACAGTTTCATGGAATTCACTGACAAAACCCAACCGAAGGTCACAAGACCTCAGTCCTGTACACCATCTGGAACACTGCTTTGGTTTTCTCTGTTTATAATTTGTGAGCATGAGCAACAAATGATGATAAAACAAAACTGTAAAATGTTGTAACAACGGCATTGATAATCTACAAAATCAGACATCAAAAGTTTGCAGCTCAACTCACCAGAATCTTTGACCATCACTAGAACTGCAGGAAAGACTGTGTGAGAAGACAAACATACATACATGCCATTGTTTTAAGTTTTATTGAGACATCCTATATTGTGAATCTGCTGTGCACTACACCAATCTTTTAGCTGTGACTTTGTTCATAATATAGCACATACTCTCGTACTTTGTTAAATTTAATACAGATGGTATATGTGAGGGCCCTTACGAACAGCTAGGTGGTCGCTGTCGTTAAGGCTAAATGTAACAGACAGGCAGTGGTCTGATTGTGGAACAACTTCACATTTCAGGTTATACAGCAAGCCAGTATCTATATTACAAGTAAAAAGGCGCCACCTTAAAATTACAGTAAATTACTATGAAAATCAACGAGAATGTGTTGCAGGTCTACTGACAGCTGAATGCATGAATAAGCTGTATTAATAACCTATGTGGTATTTGTGGTTACTGAAACAGCTAGCCAACAGGACGTTAATGGCAGACTGATGGAGAAGGATATTCGGTAAGCAGGGATATGGCCGGGTAATAGAAGGGGACTGTGTGAACTATGGCTCCTTTCCATGAGTCGTGGCCCCATTCGGCCCCCGAGAACACATAACTGTGGTATTCTGAGGGCGGCAAATGCTGAGAAACATGAAAATTAAGCAACCAAAGTAAATAAGACAGAACAGACCACAGCAATCAATGAATGATTGTTTCTGCTGTCCCAAAAGAAACACTGTGCTAGCAGCA
Source organism: Ambastaia sidthimunki (assembly GCA_036877625.1). NCBI lineage: Eukaryota > Metazoa > Chordata > Actinopteri > Cypriniformes > Botiidae > Ambastaia > Ambastaia sidthimunki. Next base: position 141 of record JAZGTK010002444.1, on the reverse strand, counting down.
AAGAATGATAAGTACAAATCAAAACAAACAGCAGCCAGGACTGGACTGTAAGATACTTCAACAGGTCTGGAGATTACAGTAAACTCTCTTTGCTATACAGAATAATCACAACCAATATAGTTCTTCAGGTAAAAGATAACA
>JAZGTK010002443.1:0-31876 GCA_036877625.1 Ambastaia sidthimunki | reverse complement strand
GACTATTAAAGTTGATTTGCAACTCTCAAGTTGTACTAAATTCACACCCATGCTCCATGTTGGGTTCTGCCCCTTTAAGAATGCAATGCTTTAGAGTGTATGTAATTCTGAATCATTCAAGAAGAAAAAAAACGACGCACAGCACAAGATTTATTTATTAAGACTTTAAACGATCAAGTAACATGCAAATTGCTTGACATTCTTTATTCTTTTCTGATCAAAGCATGGTGAGCATATTTTATTGTTGTTTACAAGTCATTTGGAGTTCATGTTAAGGTTTATGGAGATTGCTGTGGATAATTAGCGTCTAAATGCCAAATGTGTTGCAGTTGTATTTTAAAATATTTATTCAAAAAAATACTTTAAAATAATTTGAGCTTCAGCCTGGTTTAATATCATTTATATGTATACAAATGTCTTTGGTCAAATTAAATGGAATGGATTTTAAAGGATATCAACAAAAAACAGGCAAAAAACGTTAAATGCGATTTTCTCAGTTTTTCAGTTTGAAAGAGGGTAGATGACCATAATTCAAATGGGTATATCTTTAAAAACCATTCAAGGTATGGCTTTGACTAGGACATCATTTTAAAGCTTATTATCTCCTCTTTCCATTGATAAAATCTGAAATCTGCAAATTTGCGACTTCCAACACATTTCGCCAGATCGGTTCATATATTGTTCACAAGAACTGCAGTGTATTGTCTGATATAGTGCTAAATTCTAACTAGGTTGGGCAGCATTGTTTGCTCTTACAGACATTTTCTATTATTTCTAGAACATGTTAGACTGACCAAGCATGGTATGTGAAAACAAACTCTTTAATTATGATTAATGTGCACAAATAAAAAAAAATAAATAAGCAAAAAAATAAAGTTATGTTTATGCTTTTATTTTACTTTTAACTTTATTAAAAGAAACAGCTAGATGGAGCGCAATGAAATAGAATGCAGAGGGTTCAGGATTTGTTATAAGAAACTATTTTTAATTTGACTGTTAATTTGACTTGTAATTTTTAGTACCTACAGTAGTTCCATAGTTATGGATGCCACTTACTCTAACTGTTCTGAAACTTGAGGCATCATCCAGTCCATTGACCGTTGCAGAGTCCAGGCTAAGGTAGTTGTATTTGCTGAAGTCTCTGTCCAGCTTCAGTTTTTCTGAAAGAAGATTTTTTAATGTGGGTAACAAACATACAACTACTGCTACTATCCACATGAATGAGGGAAAAATTTAAACTCTATCAAACTGGCTCTTTTAACCAAGAGATGATACAATATAGCCACTATAACGAGACATAACTATACCATGTTCTCCATTTTAATAAATCTATGAATGGTTAATCTCCCTCCTCTTATAATGTCCCTTGTTTTATCTGGTTAATCTCCCTCCTTTTATAATGCCCCTTGTTTAATCAAAGCAAAAATAATCTGTGTATAAGCCATCACATAAAGCCTGGTGGCCTATTGATTACAGTACATCTATTACCTTATTTTCACCGCTGCAGTGCTAGTGCCCAATCTAGAACTGGTTCTGCATGTTTCGACCGAACAATGACAGGTGCTGGTGCCAAAGTCGGAACCACACAAATATGTAAACGCAGAACCATAAACCAAGGTTTACCCTGTTATAATGTTGCCTCGTGAACTGTGCTTGTAAATAACCAAATATGGTAGAGCGCTACGCTGATGTAACCATAGTAACATTTTGCTACAAATGTTGGTGCTAAAACCTGTGCAAATGCGTGCGGGTGCTGCCGGACCAGAACTCCAGCACCGGCACGGCCCTGGTGAAAAAGAGCTATATGTGGTGTTGGTTTCTGCATAACTCTTTGATGGCTAAAAATTGCAACAAAGCCGGATGTTATGGTCTTTTTCATCAACAATATCAAAATGGCTATGATCCAACAGGGTGCAAACAAACTATGAACGAATCATAAATTGTGTTCCCAAAAACTTGGGTATCCTTGACTATGTTTTCAAAGACATTGATTGGTTGTGTTGCTGAATTTAAGAAATCACATGTGAAACCTAAAACAAAATGTATGTAGTTTCTTACTTAAAGTATCCTCTGATGCCCCAGAAAGCAGCTGGTAAAAGATGTGGAAATTTCTCTCTCCTCTGGGCTGCTTTACCACACGAGATTTCTCCAAGAGATCTGTGAAAGAGAAATATCAAAGCACAGAACATTTCATAGGCATAGTTAATTCAGTCTAATTACAGTCAACAGTATGGCAATTAAGTGAAAATCCCTATTCATTTTCTCCATGAAGGAATTGATTTTGAGGGATAATATTAAAAACTTACTGACAAGGAACTGAGGATTAAACATTATATAAGGCAGCTTCCACTTCCCATTTTACTCAGCAGTTGCTCAGTCGCTCTGGGCTTATACATTCTTTATAGCCCTACTGAAGATTCCCTGTTGTTAAAGTGTCATCAACAGTAATCAAATGCTAAAATTCTTTGTGTAAACCTTTCCCCTCCTTTAACTTTCAGATATAAATCGTCTCGTCTGAGAGCAGTGTCTGAGGCAGGATGAGGCTGAGGAATGCAGGGACATTCTGCTCCTGAGGGGGCACTGACCTTCACTTTCTGTACACTGTTATTGCGATTACACAACTTTAATAGTAGACAACATTTCCTGTCCTTCACTGTACACTCACTTTAAAAGAATACGATTTATCCTCTTCTATACTTTGACTGCACGCACAGTCCCTATTGATGATAAAATTCACACCATATGGATTTGGAGACATGACGGCAGACAGAAAACCGAAGCATCATTTTGACATAAGGTAGCATCATGCCTGATACTGACCCTAATAATTACCTGATGCGCTACATAGCAAGCAACTCTGCTTGCCACACATATAGTGTGTTCACATAACAAACAACAAATAAACAAAAAAGGGACTTAGCAACATGGAGTTAAGCTAATGTTGCCATTATCTTAAAAATCAACACTAATAGCACACAAACCCCATTAAAAAAAAAAACAGATAAAACCAGCCTAAGCTAGTTGTCAGGTTTAAGCTGGTCTCCCAGCCTTGTTTAAACTTATTAAACAGGGTGGTTTTAGAGGGGTTTTGGCCATGTTTTTTGTCATGGAAACTGGTCTTAGCTGGTCAGGCTGGAAGACCGGCTGACCTACCAAAAAAACAGCTTTGGCTCCATTTAAACCAACTAGGAAACCCTTCGGGCATTAAAAAAACTGTAGCGTCTTGTTATACAATGGATTCTCTTGGTTTAAACCAGACAATTCTGATAGTAAGACTTGAGTGAAAAGTGTGGGGATTTTTTTATATAAAAAACTCTTACTTGTCCGTTTTGTTGTATATGTTTGTGGAGTCAAAATAATGGATAAATGAAAACACAAGGACTCTGTCCTTAAGGGAATGTCAGTGTGTGTGTGTCTGTGTAGGTTCATAGAACTGTCTCCTGACGTAGACTCGATGGGCTGTATTCTTGTATCTGTGCCTGTTCTATGTTTTAGAGATTCTTGACTTTCATGACTACATACACCATACATACCATTTCTCACCACATAAAAGAATATTAAGGGAAGCACACAAATATGTGTATACAAATATAATTTAAGCACATACTTGATTTGAATAATTTTAGCACAGGTTTATTGTGGGTAGGCAGTTCCCTGTTGTTGTTTTTTTTGATGGGATGCAACACACTCTCTCTGTATCTGTTATTCTTCATATTCTTAATTCAGGTGATATTACAGGATTTATTAACTCATTACATCATGTTCACAAAATGAGGACACACTCTGGGTGGTTTGAGTTTGGTCTAGATTGCACCACAGTTTCCCAAAGTTCTCTCTGAGAGCACACAGCTTGGAGCACATAGCTCAAACAAAGGACATTTTTTCATCATTACTTGTTACAAACCCATATGCTATTTATAGAACATTCTATTATTAAAATTATTTATAAGAAATAATATTATAATAATTATAATTATTATAAATAACTACATAATTTTAATAATAAATAATTGTTTAAATAATTATTTATAGGAAATTGAGAAACCTTTACACAGCCCTCCATACATCCATAGTTCACACTGTCCACATGCCCGACAGTTGTCTTCTGAAATGTAACAATAGCTTTATGTAATGAACAAAATAAAATTTCATTGTAACTAGCTTGCAATATCCCCCTCTGCACATCTTATATACCACATTTGGTGGTACACCACAAACAAGAAAAATAAATACTGCTAAGGCAGTAGGGAAGATTATTAGTGAAGACACTTTACATTTCTATGAGTTCATCACAGACAGCTATCTTATGACTTTAGTAGTCTTTAAAGTCTTACACATCACAAGTTTGGGGAAAGTTGTGGTCTACTGGTTAAGAAATCGGGCTTGTAATCAGTAGGTTGCTGGTTCGATTCCAGCGCCGGCAGGTAGCAACTGAAGTGCCCTTGAGCAAGGCACCTAACCCCCGATTGCTCCACGGGCGCTGCAGGGATAGCTGCCCACTGCTCCGGGTGTGTGTGTGTTCACTCCTCACGAAGGATGGGTTAAATGCAGGTCACATTTCGGTCATGGGTAACCATAACTGACAAAAACATGTTACTTTCACTTTTAAGTCTCTTTGACTTTGTGCTGTGTTTTAAAAAATGTCTTTTTTGTAGAAAAAATGTTTTTCAATGTGAAATATCAGGGTGAGTAAATAATTTCTATTTTTTATTTTTAAGTTTTCCTTGAAGCTTTCTTGTGCCTGTAATTATACTCACAATTACTGATGACTCCACCCAGAGGGTCTCCTTTGAAGTCAAACTCGATATCCATGTACTTGCCCTGCAAGTATATAGAAAAAGGTTGTAACACTCCTTGAAATGGTCATGTTGGCTTGATGACATGTTTTATTGCTGATTAAAAGAGGCCTTTTTGTGCAGTCAAAATAAGATAGGACCAACCAATACTAGATATAAAAAGAGTGTTCCTCTCCTGTGGTGACTTTGCATCAAGGCCCTTAGTATTATGGGCGTAGTGGCAGGCTTGCTGTGGAGAACCATGTGACCCTTTTATGGTTCTTCATGTCAAGAAGAGATGCAGGGCAACAACCTCAGTAATAATTGTGAATGGGGCTAAAATTTGAGCCCTCTGTAAGACATAAGGGCTCAAAAAAATTCCTTCTAAGCTCAGAAATAAAGAATTTCCTTCTAAGCTCAGTTCTCCAAGCACAGGTCTGTTCATAACAAAAAAGATTTACAGTGGAGAAAAGGGGAAAAGAGCATTGTTTAAACTGCTGTAAAGTTAAAGTATTTGTTTTTGTGTCCCCACACACCACTTGGAAAAGTAAGCTCAGTGTTTCTGGAGCTGCTTAAAATTTCTCCTTATTTGTAACAGCTTTAAAGGCAACTGCTTCAGTGAAAGAAAAAAACGGCATAAGCTTCTGTTAACACAGGATGTAACAGATAAAAACTGATTTCAGAGAATAGGAACAGCTGTAACAGTGAGTGAAGGTAAAAACTGAATTTGGACAGAATAAAATGTCTTTGGAAGGCAGGATAATTATGCTGCCTACTTTTTTAGAACAGCCCTTACATTGGGGCACCTTACCATGGTTATGTTTGGCACAGAATATTACCATACTCATTTTAAAAAAACAATTCAAAAACAATTTTTTGTGCACTTCAGTCAACATGTTAAAATAGTAAAGATGTTTTATACATTTTGGATCTGGTCAATTTGCAGTAGATGAACTTCAGAACAGTGACTCAATATTGTTCTGCTTTCCCTGTTATGTAAGCTTAGCTCAGGCTAGATGATGCTCTATGATCTGACCTCTGCAAATACACACTCTATATCCCTGATGCTTACATAAGCCTGGCTGTACTCAGAACTCAAACAAACAGATCTGCATAAATAATATTTAACTGTGCTTATCGCACAAAGGAGGAGAGCTGAATGGCATTGTGAAGCAAACATGACTCTGCCAGGGTTAGTAACATCTGCCAGACAGGTTACAACAGTGTTTGAACAGAGCTTTACACACAAACTATAATGGCTTAACTGTTGCTTTACTGTGTCAAAACAGGGCCAAATGCTTAGATGTTGGTCAATAAGAAGCAGAACACACAAGGAGATGTGATAGTGTAAGAGGGGTGTGCATAAAGTATTATATAGTACAAAAGTAAAACCATAAGAAAAGCCACTGAATCAGAGAGTGATCTTTAGGCTAGAGAGAAAGTGACACAGTCATTTGTCTGTGGTCAAAGTCAATGTTGATCTAATCTAAAGCAAACACACTTTGAGGGAGAAGTATCATCAAAATGTCAACGTGAAATAGAAATAGATACTCACGAATCGAGATGAGTTGTCATTTCTTACGGTTTTGGCATTCCCAAAAGCTGCCATAGAAAAAACATGTTGTAAGTTACCGCTTGCCCAGAAAGATTTAGAAGTATATTTTTAGCTTGATTAACTTTATCTGGCAAAAAAAAAAAAACATGGATCTGCCCAGCTAACTTTCATCATTCATAAAGCATTAAATAGTTTAATGTTTAATTAATCTTTTAATACTTTCCACATGCATGTAATTATGGCATTTTAGTTAATTGCGGCAAGCTGATCGATTTTTTTTTACCACAATATGAGGCCACAATATATAAAAGATTCAACACACTTTCAGAATTAATTAAACACAGTGACACCTTCACTTGGACAATTACACCAATTATTAACTAATCATATTTAGGGTTCCTAAATATTGCCCAATCAATTGACCAATCAAATTTCCATGACTGCTTCATGATCTTTTCAGTGAATTATTTAATGATTAGTTCCTATACAGATTACATTCACAAAGATCAATTTCTAGATGATGAAACATTTTTACAGCCAAGCATAACAAGAAAAATCTGCATTCATAAAAAAGGGTTAATGGATCAAATTTCCTCCGATTTTAACCTTAATCTTTATCTAAAAACAGGGTGGAAAAAGGGCATAAATTTACTGAAGGAATAAAGTTTGTGCACCAACTTTACGTTAAGAAAGCCTTGTCTAAAAGGTAAGAATAGTATAAAACATTTAAGGCTTAAAAGTTTATGGACAAACAGACCCTAAATTATTACAGTGTATTTACAATAAAAAAAGTGACAGAAAATTGTAAATTAATTCAATAAGCTACTGGGAGTTTAAGTTTTAAAATTCAGTTAATCTTTCAACACAAACATCAGCCTCCTGGCCCATCTGAACATTCCATCAATGTAAGTCTAAAGGATTTTTGGAAATTTCAAACGGCTGTTTTAAGAAAACCATCCAAGTCCAATCCATTAGTCAAAAAAAAGTGATGACCTCTTTAAAAATGTTGCCTTGTCCATCCTACCCATTTTATAATTTTAAAATGACTTGATATTTCCAGGTATTTTTATGTGGGGACAGTGCATATTCCAACAGCTATATATTTGACATACATTTGGTTTGATAGAAATTTTTTATTCTTTTTTTGTCACATTGTGTCCAGTAAAACACTAAAAAATTTTGGTCATTGTGCATACAAATGCATAGAATCAGGTATTTTAATAAGATTTTGCTGAAACTAAAAATAAGCATGGTATGTCCATAGTCAATGGTACAAAGAACATGCAGCAGGAAATGTGCAAAACCCCTGGTGTGGGGGTTGTTACTCTCCACGGCTAAACCCTCACAGATGTTTAACTTTACTCTGCTCAGGGTTTAGCTGCCAAGTACTGGGCATTCTTACTCCATCTCATCCCTTTTGGGCATTTCCTGTTCATGGCCCACATTAAAAGCTGTACAGACCAGGGAGCTTTTGGCCCATTCGCCGAGCATAGGGTGGGATTATGGGAAAATACATGCAATGTGGGTCTCAGCATCTGCTTTCAAACTTTAAGAATTTGAAGGATTTGTCAGCCAATTCTTGTAAAACTACCTCCAGCAGCATTCAAAATCACCTGTGATTTTTAAAGACACTAAGGGGACAATATCAAATATATGATATCAAATCCTATGGGAAATGTAATACAGACAAAAAATGTCAGAGGATGGTCTTTGTCACTTACCCTCAAGCACAGGATTAGACTGAAGCAGCTGCTCCTTCACTTTGTTCACCTCCTGGCCTTTCCCGCACACTGCCGCCACATATGACATCACAAACTTACTGGCCTCTGCAGCACAGACCACAAAAGAAAGAAGCTAGGTTGATCTTTTAGAAAAGACCTCAGCCCAAAATTCCCCTTACATCAACTCTGCCCATTCTTTCTGGGAGCGAAGACTTTTGCTATCCCACCCTAAACTCCCCACATTCTCTCAAAGCCAACTATGAGATCAACTGTTTAAAATGAACACTATCCTGTTAAGCTGTTTCTATTAATTAATTGCTTATGCATCAGTGTACAGCATAGCTGGACAGTATATCAAATATGAGATAATATAAACACAGAGGTGCAGATAATAAATGTTCCCTTAACATCAAAATATCATAAAGAAAAATTTATCCAAACGTATACATTTAACAGTTTAACAAAGTGGACAGAATCTCTCTCTATATAATGTAACCCTCCTGTAAGCATTCTTATATAACCAGATTGATCTTATGTGAAAAAAAATCTCAAGAATCACAAGTTTCACTCCCCCCACTTATCTTTAATAAATAACTAACCTATTAATAATTTATAACTGTAAACTTTTTTGTTTTGTGATGTCATGAAGTGTCAGATGAAAAATTATAGCCGACATAAATTTAAACGAACATAACAGTCCAAAACATTTCAAAAATTACCCTTAATTTTTGAAATTCAAAAATACCCTTAACAATCTTATGACTTAATACAGGCCTATTCCTTGCACAAAACAAACATGCTACTTCAAAATAACTTCAGTATGATTTTGAGTTTAAGACATTTCCTAATTTTCGTAATAAGACATTTGCTTTTTATTAAAGACAGGCAGACAGAACTTTAATGATCACTCATATGCATTAAGAAACCTTAATTACAGACTGTTTCAAACAAATTAGAAATTAGCCATTCTAAAAACAAGAAAATACTTTTGAATGAGTTGTCTTAAAGAAAAATATGACATGGTATCCATATGTAAACATCTGACGGGAGCCAAATGGAAACAAAATGCATTGATGACTGACTCATAAATTATGGGATATGGGAAGCACCTGGTATTCATTTGTATATCTTGATTTGGTCCCCAACACAAGATGAATAATCCGACACATTACAATGTCTAAAAAATAGCCTAGAAGTTTATAAAACACTGTCTAACAACAAAAAGGTTGCACTAGTCCTCACAGACCCAAACAAGAAATTACATTATACAGTGTTCCTGTAGCTCAACTGGTAGAGCATTGCGTTAGCAGCGCAAAGGTTGTGGGTTTGATCCGAGGGAATGCAAGTAGGGGAGAGTGGGGACGGTTGCAACATGGGGCAGTTGCAACATGACTTATTCCTCCAAACAGGAATGAGCTAGAGTGATGCCACTAATACTGCACATGTTTAGCTAACCCCTCCCCTTATCTAAAAGAAATCAAGCATATGTGACCATTCCTTCAGGTAAAAACTAACTTTGAGGTAAAAAAGTATTTTTTTAATGTTCACAATATTTCTCATACTGTCTAAACTGTTTTTGTGAAGCATTATTCATTCATATAATTTAAATCAGTGTTTTCCTAGTTCCTAATAGGCATAGCTATCAAGTGTTAAAGCTATTGTATCTAGCTAGAATAGCAAGTTTCATCCTGGTTGACAGTGTGGGGACAGTTGCAACAGTCCTTTTTCACAACATTGATGCATTAAAGTTTGTCAAAGAAGAGGACTTCTGCATTGTTTGTTTGGAGAGTTACTTGAGACCAAGAGAGGTTTGGTTCATCAGTGCTGGTAATGCACTGGATGGGGTAGCAAATTATACTTGCCACAACTGCTGATGTGGACTAATTTCTTTCTCTCTTAACATCTGTCACATGCATACACTACCTTACACAAACAGATACACACACACACACACAGTTCAGTTCAGGAGTTCACAGAAGTAGTTTAGTGAAATTTCAGTCTTGATTTTCATAAAAATATTTTATTGTTCCAATTTTTTGTAGGCCAGCAACATGTAAAACATTGTTGTTACATATTGTTTTACTAGTCTTTGTCATTATACAGCCAATTTAACAAATGTAACAATTTAACATTTTGTATGTTCACAAATAATATAAGGAAATTGCAATATGATGTTATATAATGTTTTTTATTATTGCATTTTAATGAATGTTGCAACTGTCCCTGTGGACTGTTGCAACCGTCCCCTGCTAGGGGTCAGTTACAACGCTTGACTTTGTCTGTTTCAAGTTTAAATTGTACATATATTACCATACGTACACGTTACAGGAATGTTGGTGGGTATCTGACAGATGTAGGTTTAATGTATTAAATTTGGCTTTCCACAAAAAACTGTCTCTGAGAAACTGAAGGAAATACAAAAAGTGTTGCAACCGCCCCACTTTCCCCTACTGATAAAAATGTATACCTTGAATTCACTGTAAGTCGCTTTGGATAAAAGCGTCTGCCAAATGAATAAATGTAAATTATATGGGTTTCTTCCAAAGACATTATTTCACCTAGAATACACTTTACATACTACACTAAAGAAAAGCAGGTCTACCATCAACAAACACTCCAGCTTTATCATCGACACAGTTTTGTACATCATAATTGCTTTGATTAATTGAATTTACTGTAATCAAATCAATTCAAAGGTCAACTGTTAGGTTTTACTGTTGTAAGCCAACTGCCATCTGTAGATTTTGAGAGGTAAACAACAACATATAAGCTTATATCTAATACAATGTAGAAAACAAGACTCTTTTAACCAACTTGTAACCAAAATCCTATACACAATTACTGTGTTAATAGACCTTCTTTTACATAATCAGCTTTGTTTCAGTTCTCACTAGTTCTCACCTGTCTTTCCCGCCCCACTTTCTCCTGTGATGAGAATACACTGGTCTTTATCTTGATCACGCAGTGACCGGTAGGCCTCATCTGCCAGAGCATAACTAAAAATAAAAAAAAAAGGCAAAAGAAATATTATTCAGGCTTTGAGAGAGTCATTTATCATACATTTATCACCTCCATGAGCTTCACTTAGAGTATACTATGTTCCTGCTAAAATAAAAAAAATCCTTTAAAAAAAGATTACAATTAAATAAATTTTAATTTGGTTTACTACATATCAGCACACAAAACACAGTTACGTTTTACAGTTAGATTACTTTTGATGCATCTTCATGGAAAAAAGTGACAGATTACCTTGATTTTAACGGAATATTGAAACATGAATATGAAAGTTATAGTTGTGACATGATGTTGAAAGACTGGACAGTAGTGTTTTTATAATGCAATAATTAACACATCTAATGTTTACGTTTTCTGACTACAATTGTGTGTATATTAACGATCATTAAGTAGCCCCAGGTCATTTCATTGAAATGTGGTTTTGTAACTGCTTATTTAAGAAAGAAAAGACAAAAGCAACAGTCTGAATTGTGATGTCTGCAGGGCAGAATAGACTTACAGACTGTGGAAGTAGGTGTTTGCCTGTTGTGGAGACTAGGCGTGGACACATCCACATCTGTGACTGACAACTATAGTCCTGGGTGAGCGATCAGCTCTAAATATACTGGACTAAACATGGCCTAAAAAGTGCTAATCTCAACCCATTTTATTCATCCTACTTGTTTTCTTCCAGTTTGCACTTTCTACAGTCATTACACAGGAATTTTCCAAAACCACCACTAATAATAGGTCTGATTGCAAGGGAAATGTTGCATGTAGTCCCCAACGTATAAAAGTCTGGCTGTATTAAGTCCATGGAATGGTGCAGGAAACTGCTAAAGTGCTAAACAAAAAGTTTTAAGCAATGATTACTAATGAGTTTCAAGGCCGTAATAGCATAGCTATAATACTTTGTATAAAAATATATAATTATATATTATATAATTTGCTTTAAAAAAAACTATGACAATTCCCATATCGGATGTGACATGCAGCACATCTGGGAAAGAAAGATCGATCAGTTGGAATATATTGTTCTGAGAACTGAACCCAACAATATGGAGGCCATGTGATGCAGGCTTGGCTTTTGGGTAGAGGACTGAGTCAGACTTAGAGTAAATAAAAAAAAAAGAAAGGAAGGTCAAAGAGGGCAGAAATGTGAAGAGCCTAAAAATGAGATGTCTGAGCTTTTGCCAGCTTTTAGCAGTGTTCCTATAGCTCAGCTGGTAAAGCATTGCATTGCATTACCAGTGCAAAGGTTGTGGGTTTGATTCTCAGGGAACAAATAAACCTGAGTGCACTGCAAGTCGCTTCAGATAAAAATGTCTGCCAAATGCATAAATGTAATGGCAGTTTCAACATAATGCTTCAGGTTTACCAAGCATGCACTAGGAAACCTCTTTAGGTAGCTGACAGTCCAGATGAATTTAAATGGCTCACATCACAATATAAATAGACCCTTTCACATAGTAACAGTGAGCAATCCATAAAGAAAAACAAAGACACAAACACCCTTTCACTGATGAGGGCAGGAGTCACATGTGTAATACTTGTTCAGCTTCAACTCCAAGCTAAAAAATAAGCTTTAGTCTGCGCTCAAAGGACAGGGAATCATTAGATGTTCTTCAAACTGTCTTCTTGGCATGCCTGCAGCCACACCATGTGTAGAGACAGAGGAAATTAAGAGTAAAACGAAAACATATGGAGTGAAATGGCTTTGTGAAATTGTCAAAAGATTACGACAAAGAGGCCAGCTAAATGAGAGTATTCAAAAGTGAAGCTATTTCTGCATCACTCTGTAATCTGTGATCTAATCTCACCAAAGGCTTATATCAGTCAAAGAGAACATCAAACAGGCAGTTTACGAGCTGCTGGCCTGCAGCAGCCACATCTGATCAACTGAATGTGAGGTTTACTATGAATGAAAAAGGGAGGTCCTCAGGACATAGCTTACACCAGAATGAGTTGTAATTTCTACTTGTCTAAAACCATGGTAAGGTCTGGGGCCACAGCATAAGGCACATGGTAGATAGTGTGTCTCTATCAACAGAAGTCCTCTATAAAAGGTAAAACCAACTGATCACAAGGTCAAGAACTTAAATACAGCCTTACATATAGAAGAATCAACATCATTAATTATTAACAAATAGAGCTCTTTTATAGATACACTATTTAAAATAAAGGTACTAAAAAGGGTTCTTCTCAGCAATGTTATTAAAAAAGTGTTTCCTTAAAGCACCTTTTAGTAAAAGATTTTTACATGCATCCTTTTTTACATGCAGAAACAACCCACTATAAAGAACTTTTGTGCAACAGAAAGGTTTTAACGAAAGGTTTTGTTATGGAACAGCGTACCATACAGCCTGAAAAAGAACCTTTTAGGAACCTTACATTAATGATTTTGATCTAAATTGGGATAGGAATCATAATAGAATGACATCATAACATCTTTAAAAAATTCTGTCTCCACTACCTTAACTAATCCATAAACCTTAACTTATCCAATTCTTTTGTACTTTGAGAAAGCACCCTCCCTTATAACCAGATACTAAACAAAAACAACACTATTTTTGGTAACAAAATAGTTAAGACGTTCATATCAAGTGGTCCACCTATTCTGTTTTTTCCTGGTGGAATGAGATCCCAGCCTCCACTCAATCAAAACCTTCAAGAAACAACTTAAGACACATGCGGACACTTGACCAATCCCTAATGCTCCCCTGTTCTCAAAAAAATCTTCTGTTCATCCTGTCTCTAGCATCAGAACGCAATTCCTACTTGTAAATGTAGTTTTGTAGACCTTGGCTTGTTGGTTCCTAGGACAAAATTACTAATGCTCTTTCTCTTTTTTAAATTGCTTTGGATAAAAGCGCATGCTAAATGAATAAATGTAAATAAAACATTTGAAATGTTCAAAATTTGTACCTTTATTTTCTGTTAATTTATTATAATGTTCCATACGAGTTGTCAGTTGTAGTACTTTTTTAAAATCATTAAAAACTTAAAATCATCTATAATTACAATTATCTACTATTATAAAGTATTATTAATCTATTATTAGAAAAACATTGGACGAGCTACACAAAAAGATTGTTTTTTGAGGGCAGCAGAAAAAAATATATACAGTAGCCAAAATGTAATGAATGCAGTCTGGATATGCGTAGTTTTTCAATATGGGATATCCGTAACTGATCTTGAATGAGCAACAGTGGAAGTAATGTTTTCCTGCTTGTGGTACAGTAATCACAGACTCAGCTGGAACAGACAATAGGCCATATATGGCTTGGAAAAAGGTGGCAAAAATGAAAGCGCCTCCAAGTAGATGGCTACAAACACCTCAGGTGCTTCCTACACAAATGTGGCCCATGTTTTATGGACTTATGTGCAGTGTGCCTATTTTACCCGCATATGGGGAAGATATTACATCGCTTTTGTTAGTAAACAGACACAGGATGTAATTTTTTTGCTATGAGAGCTGTACAAAAAAGTCAATGTAACAATTCTACCTACATCCTGTGACTTATTTTTGTCAAATGGGTTTAGTGCATGTTCCTCAGCAAATATACATTTTTCAAAACTTGTTTAGTGGTGAATAATGCCTTCCATTTATGTATGATAAGAGGTCTGCTGTTCACTAAAATTTTTTGCTGATTTCCTCCTCTATTAAATAAATTTTTAGCACAAAGGGCACTTGCACTTCATGTTTTACTTCAGTCTAAGGAAAGAGTGTGAGAATCCCCCTTTTCATTCAGCCCCTCACACACACAGAAAACAGAACACGGGACAGTCTGTTTTTAGTCACTGAAAACCAGATGATTTTCCTGCTTCCCTCTGTCTGAACTGACTTAGCTCTACTTACATTTGTGTTCTGTATGTTTGCCCTGTAATGAGACCTAAACACATCTACATACAGAAACCTAGTAAATTGCTCATGTAAACATTTAAAAACAGCACTGCAAGTACAGTATCCTTCATGCAAAAGGCAATACCAGAATGCACAGTGACAAAAAATATTAAAGCAGAGTTGAGAGCAATGTAGATTATATTAAAAAAATTTACAAAAAAAAAAAATCTATTTTAATTAACAATTGGCATTAAAAATAATGCTTTAGATTTTGGCCCAAATGAGTTAGCTTTGACGTCAATATAAGTTTGCTATCTAACAAACCTCTGTAAAAAAAGGCCCAGCACAAACCTTGAGTATTCTGATGACCAGATTCCCCAGAGAGAACCTCCTTTTTTATTAATTCACCATCTTCTCAGGGAGAGAAGGCTTTTTAAATATTACTTTGAAACATACTTTGAAATGTAACAGTCAAACTAAAAATGACATACGCCAACATAATAAGGGACACACACTCATAGACTTGAGATACAAGGAGAGGATTAAAAAAATACATCAACTGATATGTCTTAAAAAGGAAGTGACCAAAGTGTGACCCCTAACAGATGTAAAGATGTCAGGCAAGCGCTCTTCACAAAACAACAAACTATGCCATTGTGACATGAGCTAATTGTGGCCACAGGCTTGATATTCACAAGCTAATGTTTGCTTATCCAACCCTGTAACAGGGAATGAGGTAGAAGGACTGGAGAATGTCAAAAGAGGGGTCAGCTTTACATTCTGACAGGCAAAACAAATGCAATTAAGAGAGCACAATCCGATACCTATATAATGGTCATAATTCAACAATGTAGCAAGGCTGTCATGATATACAAGACGATTTGGCAAAATAATAGATTGGATCTTTAAAAATATCAATGTAAACATTGATATAAACAACACTGGCTGAGGTCACATACATGACGTAGTTCTCAGCATGACAAACTAGCAATCCAAACACAAATCTGTGGCAAAACTGTGCTACTTCAGTATTTGTAAGCAATAATATCTAATCAATGGCTGTCACGCACATGATTACTGTTGCTATGGAAACTGCACCTTAATAAAGTTCTTAAATAGATTTTCTAAAACACTAAGCATTAAATGGGTCTTTTTTTGTTTAAATACAATGTTTTTAATAATCTTGAATTTTTATCATTGTTTAATTATATTTAACTGCTTTAAATTACTAACCAAAGATGTGTAAACATTTTGCATGCAATTAGATGTACAGTTAAAGATGACAGAGGGAAGGCGATTTAGTTATAAACTAACCTGAGCCAGAACAACGATGGGGAGCTGAAGCATTTAAGCTCTCATACAACTCACATGCAATGGATTTTCCATTAGGGAAGTGAACATTTTCCCCCAATGTATACTCCAGGCCTGAATCGTTATAACTTTCAGCTATGAATTGTAGGCAGAAGATACTGCAAGAACACATATTGTTTGCTTTTTGTTTTGCTTAGGTGGGTGGCCACAATTACATGGCAAAAGACACTTCCCTCCCTACCAAAGGGTGTGCCTGCCAATGCACATGATCCAAAGGTCACTTCTCTGTGGGCTCATAACTAATAATTAAGATGAAACACTCAAATTGTCTCCATAAATGTTAAAAGCTTTTTGCAGACACTCGTTATGAAATATACCCAGTAACAGTGTGTGGGATGATCAACAGAATGCCGCTTAGAAAACAGTGCTTAAGTAATTGTGAAGATTATATATATATATATATATACATATATAAAATTACATTTCAATGAAAGTTACACTGCAAAACTACAGCTCAAAATTTCTGACACTACCTGAACATTGTCAAAGGCTAAGATTCATAACAAAGGCCATCTGTAAGCATAGCAAGCCACGTGAGCAAAGATCTTTTGCAATTTCCAAAAGTTGTCTACGGTCAACCATGCCAAAAAGTATTATTATTTTTTGTAAAACTCTTGAGCACAAAGGATTTCTGGGAAAGCAAACAGTGGTAGCTCAACATTTCTTTACTGACTACATCTGTACAGCAGCAGTTGAAAACAGAACAGTTTGGTAGATTTTTTACATGCAGTGTCAAGAAAACCCACTGATAACTGAAATCTTCAAACTTGTAGTATAATCCATGAATCATAATGTAAAAATGTCTGTTATATGGCCTGAAGAGCAGATAGCATGTCCCTGCTGCTGGGTAATTAACCCAGATGTCAGATACACCATGTTTTCTCAACATTGTCTGCCAATAGAAACCAGCTGAAGGACTTGCAACTTTGCTCTAGGCTGGAGTTTTGACATAGGCGTGAAGACAGCAGCAGACATCTGGCCCACACCCTGCAAAACACCTGCCACCTGCCTTCCACGTTTGTAAGATGTTGCAGTAAGTGTCCAAGTCAAACAAAGTCTCCCACACACAGGGCAATTCTGTAATGAAGAGATTAAGATGATCTGCCAATTATTCCTTAAAAAAATCCATTCTAAAATCTATGCTGAAACTTTCAAGGGCAGTGTGTTCATCTGTTTCACTTGTATAGATACATTACTCTCATGCAAAGAGACATGCCATATACTTAGTTAAAATATAAGAACATGCAGTGCATTCAGAAAGTATTTAGACCCCCTTCACTTTTAATTTTGTTATGTAGCAGCTTTAAGCTAAAAACATTTAAACTCATTTTGTCTCATAAATCTACACTAAGTACCAATAATGACCAAGTAAACAGAATATTAGAAATGTCTGTAAATCTATTTAAAAAATCCCCTGAAATATTACATTTACATAAGTATTCAGATCATTTACTCAGTACTTAGCTGAAGCACCTTTGGCAGCAATTAAAGCATCGAGTCATTTAGGGTATTACGCAACTAGCTTTGCACACCTGGATTAGAGGATTTTCTGCAATTCTTCTTTGCAAATCCTCTAAAGCTTTGCAGTCCCTCTGAAGGGGACCGTCAATGGACAGCAAATTTCAGGTCTCTCCAGAGATGTTTGAGAAGGTTCAAGTCAGGGCTCTGGCTGGGCCACTC
The DNA here is from genome assembly GCA_036877625.1 of Ambastaia sidthimunki. NCBI lineage: Eukaryota > Metazoa > Chordata > Actinopteri > Cypriniformes > Botiidae > Ambastaia > Ambastaia sidthimunki. The sequence goes on along the minus strand of JAZGTK010002443.1, from coordinate 13,936 downwards.
TAGGACATTTACAGAGTTGCCCCTAACCCTCATACAAACATGTGCATGACATTGCATTTAAAGAAAAACATGATTTGCATACCATATAATATTAAAGTTACATATGCAAGCATAAGCCTTTAGAAACTTCTAAATGATAATTTCATTTTTTAAATTTAAACTGTCCTCAACAATTTCTTTAAAAATACAGAGGAAATGTTTAAGAAATGATACAGTATAATATGGTTCTTTAGCAGGAATGGACAAAAAATTGAGTGAAAAAAGTAAACACTAATTGCCAAGCTCAACACAGAAAACCTCTAAAACATCCCCTCTCAGCCTCTATTTTGTGGGCTGAGCAACTCTATCAGCCGGGAGCATTCTTTCTGCAAATAATGCACTGGTGCAGTATGCTGAGAGGTCCCATTACATCATTACAATGTAATACAATCCCGTCCCCAGATGTGTTTTTCAGAGGGTAGTTCAGACTATAGTGATTTTTTGGGAGATTCAATTGTTGGCTACTACAGGCCAATGATTTTTATTTATTTTTGGCTTCTTGTTGCCTCACACTTTCTTAAAGGATCCCCGAAATGATTTATGAACATTTCATAATTATAGTATGGCTTATATGCTTTCTTTGTCCTTCTAAGCCAAAATGATTAAAAAAAAAAAAAAAACAGGTAACACTTTAATCAACAGTGTATTTGTTACATGTCACAGGTAATTACTTTATTGGTAACAGTTCATTATGCATAATTACTTGCAATTAACCCTAAACCAAATGCTAATCCTAACCAGTGTTTTCCATTAATTGCAAAGCGTAATTTGTCTGCCATAGTTTTAAAAAAAAACACTTCTCATAATAAAAAAAAATCTCTAACGTTGTTTTTTTGTTTTGGCAAATCATCTGTTACTCATAATCAGTCAGATACCCCCCCCCATGTAATTATACTTTTTGAGTATTTAGAAGTATAATTACACTGTGACAAATTTTAAACTGAGATTTTTAAACTAAATTTCACTTGACCTGTGCCAAAAAGTCTTGACCTGTGCCATTTCTCAGAGTGCACGTTCATTAGTGCGCGCAAAAAACGGTAGCTAACACAATTTAGGAAGCCTGCATTCAGGCAAGGTGTTCACACAAGAAATTGCCTCATGCATGAAGAAACTGCATGATCAACTGTTCTTTGCACAATATATGGGTGAGTATCCTAAACTTTGTTAGCTACAGTTGTTTGCATGCACTGTGGTAAATGTGCACAAAGAGAAATGAGACAGGTCAAGATTTTTATAAAATAATGGACCATATTTTAGTTTAAGTAAAGAATGAACTAACTTTATTGTTCAAACACTATATACGCTATACCTATATATAGTCTATATATTAACTTAATGAAATAAAATCAAAGTGCTTTGGTCCCAATTTTAAAAAAAATTCATCGGTCGAGTGGTTGAAAACATACCTGGTTGTGTACTGAGAGACTGTGCAGCAGAACTCACTGATGTCTTCACAGACATATTTAACACCTCTGTCAGGCTGTTGTCCCCACATGCCTCAAAGCCACCACCATCACTCCAGTCCCAAAGAAGTCATCCCCCTCCTGCTTCAATAACTACCGTCCGGTCGCACTTAATCCCATCCTGATGAAGTGCTTTGAACGACTAGTCATGCACCACATCAAATCTCTCCTCCCCCCTCCCTTGACCCCTTTCAGTTTGCATACCGGTCCAACCCCTCGACCGATGATGCAATCGCCACTTAGACAAAAAAAAAAAAGATTCTTACGTTAGAATGCTGTTTATAGATTTCAGTTCAGCATTTAACACAATCATCCCTCTACAGCTCACAAACTGGTCCAGCTGGGACTCAACACCTCGCTGTGTAACTGGCTGTTGGACTTCCTGACTAGGAGACCCCAAGCAGTACGGGTCGGCGACAACACATCCAGCACCATCACATTGAACACAGGGGCCCCTCAAGCATGTGTGCTGAGCCCCCTTCTCTTCACCCTGCTAACTCATGACTGCACTCCATCATTCAGCTCCAACCTCTTTATCAAGTTTGCAGATGACACGACTGTGGTGGGGCTCATCAGCAACAAAGATAAGACCGACTACAGGAGCGAGGTGAGCCGCCTGACCACGTGGTGCAAAGACAACAATCTCTTTTTAAACGTGGAGAAGACAAAGGAGATTGTTGTCGACTTGAGGAGAATGCACACTCAGCATGCTCCTCTGACTATCCATGGTGCAACTGTGGAAACAGTGAGCAGCACTCCTGGGTGTGCACATCTCAGAAAACCTCTCCTGGACTCACAACACTGCATCACTGACCAAGAAATCACAGCAGCATCTCTACTTCCTGCGGAAACTGAAGAGAGCAAGAGCCCCAACCCCCATCACGTGCACCTTCTACAGAGGCACCATTTGAGAGCATTCTGACAAGCTGCATCACTGTGTGGTATGGCGCCTGCAACGCGTCCTGCTGGAAGACCCTCCTACACACTACACACGGACAATCTCTGACCCTTTGTCACCCCCCCCACACCCCTCTGACCCCTCGTCATATCCATCCAAACCGCCACCCTCCCCCATCCACCCTCACAGGACTACCACCAGTCACATGGGCTGCATTATCCCATGACCTACCTCGCTCACCATCTTGCATTGCATTTTGTACTGTATCTACCTTAAACAGTTTTACTTAGTCACTTTAACGTAACTCTGCAGTATTCACTTTATATCTGCACTGTTTGCACTACATGTTTTGTTTTGTATCTATTGTTTTTGTATCCATTGTTTTTTTGTTTTGCATTATCTGTTTGCACCCTGGGTCTGGGAGAAATGCAATTTCAATTCTCTGTATGTTCTGAACATGTGCCAAAATTAACAAACTTTATTTACTATTTCTTGACTTTGACTTGACTTTTGTTCTTCACTAAAGACAAAGCAGAGAATAAACTCATTCATGGCCACCTCAATGCTACAGTTCAAGCTCACATTCCAGGTGTCAGAGAAGATTCAGCGCAGAGCAAAGTTTAATATGACAAAAGACTACACGGATAAGATGAGTAAACAACACAGCAAAGACTAGTTCACATAAGTCTAGATACAAATAAGCAATTAAAAACTTATATATATATATATATAGAAAAAGAAGTAAGAAAAAATTCTTACTTTTTAAAGGGGGTGTACTCAAAGGAAAATCACTTTTTTGTGTGTGCAAATTAACAAATCCGGAGTGGGTGTAGGGTTCCACTTAAGCCTGATGCTCACGGCAGCCCAAGAAAACATGGGCATCGTCTCTGCATCTGCCTTGGACAGCACAGACGCACCCGAAGATGCAGCCTTGTACAAGTCATTTTCATTAGATGGTGTGAGCCCATTTGCATCTGATGGTGTAAGCTGCCTTCCACTGCTGTGGAATCAATAACTCATCTTCCTTTCCTTTCTTCCAAATTAACAAATCTTGTTTGCAATCAACGGCCCACATTTGTGGGAGTATTTTGTAGTATAGTATCTCATAGAAAACGTTGATTCTGAAAGGTTTTCAGAATCAAATTAAAGGTTTTCTGACAAATGTAGTGGGGTGTACTCATTTATGCTGAGCACTGTACATATACACTTGCAATCAGAAATATCCAACCCCCTCACCTCAATAGACAATAAAGTGATGTTGATGAAAGATGATAAAAGAATAAAAAAAAAACTCGTGCAATAACAAACAATATTTATTGATACATATTTGAGTTATTTTGACAACAGAAGTTGACTTAACTTTTAAGTTCAAATGAAAATTGTAACTCTTGTAACACATGCGCATGTGCAGTATTATTTAATCCCCAGCTTCAGTACCTTGTGGAGCATCCTTGAGTTTTTAAAACTTCTAAAATACGTTTTCGATAAGTGCTGACAAGCTTCTTACACCTCTCGATTGGAATCTTTGCCCATTCTTCACGTGCAAAAGCCTCTAACTCAGTGATGTTTGACGGCTTCCGTGCTGCAACTGCCTTCAAGTCCCACCAAAGATTTTCAATTGGATTTAAATCTGGTGACTGAGAAGGCCACTCCAGGACGCTCCAGCATTTTTTTCCCAACCAAGCTTTGGTTGATTTGGAGGTGTGCTTGGGATCATTGTCTTGCTGGAAGATCCAATGATCACCAAAGTTTTATTTGTCAACAGAAGGCATCACGTTCTTCTTTAAAATGACCTGGTATTTCTGGGAATCCATGATGCCAGGTACACGATCAAGATTGCCAGTTCCTGCCGCAGAAAAACAGCCCCACATCATCAATGACCCACCTCTGTGCTTGACCGTGGGGATGGTATTCTTCTGGTCATAAGCCTGACCTTTTGCACGCCAGACATACCGCTGGTCCATATGTCCAAAAAAATCCAGTTTGGTTTCATCAGTCCATAGAACTGTCTCCCAGAATGCTGTAGTTTTATCCACTGATGATCCTTGAGGTCAAGAGCGGAATGTCAATAGGGCATGTCTGCAGGTCTTTCCCGCGGGAGGAACACCAGTCCACAAAAAGATGCCACTTAAAGGCATAGAGCTGACTGACGGAGGGGGCTCTAGCCTGAGTAAAGGTGTTTACCACCTCTGGTGACAAATCACCTAGGTCTTCTCTGTTCTGTCCAGGGGTCAGACCTTCCGATTTATATACACCACTGTTGTCCATCCAGACTAACATGTTTTCCTTGGATTAACGGCCAAAGCTTCTGCAGGTCAAGCAGAACAGCTCCAGGCAGTTGATTTGCCAAAGTCACAAGTGCGCATTTATCCAGTTGATCCACACAAGTCAGAATGTGCTTCTGCGTGAGCATCTTGAACAGCCAATTCTAAATCTGTGCATCATGAACCAGACTCTTCACAGAATTGGCTGTAACCCACCACCTTTCTTGGGCACAATGAAGTAAGGGCTGTAAAACCATGCCTTCATCTTGGCTACTGGAACAGGCTCAATCAGGCTTCGCCAGAAGAACCTTAATTTCTTTAAGTCTGAGAGTCACAACCCAATTCCTAGAACCTCCAGGCACAAGCGCTCCGGAGTGGGTGTAGGGTTCCACTTAAGCCTGATGCTCACGGCAGCCCAAGAAAACATGGGCATCGTCTCTGCATCTGCCTTGGAGAGCACAGACGCACCCAAAGATGCAGCCTTGTACAAGTCATTTTCATTAGATGGTGTGAGCCCATTTGCATCTGATGGTGTAAGCTGTCTTCCACTGCTGTGGAATCAATAACTCATCTTCCTTTCAAATTCAAGATGTGACAGTGAGTCTGCCATAAGGCAGCCTGCCTATCTCATCTAAAAAAAACAACAACCCTATAAGAGTGCTGGGCAATGGATGTTCTGTGGGGATTCGACTGGCAGAAACTCATCTATTGTTTTCCCCACATTCCTTCCATTTTACTAATGTGTTCTTGTGTGCAGCTTCAACAGAAGGAATAGCACAGGAAGCATCCAAAGTGTCTTTTTGCTTCTTACAGAAAAAAAGAAATCTGTGACTGCAATGTCCCATTGGACATGCTCTCACAACGAGAACATGAACCCTCAATAAGTGCTGCTACAGTAAAGCATGGCTCAAACATTTGAGGCAGAGATCATAACTGTCAAAGGGAGAGAGGTACCAACCACACCCAAAGGCACACGCACGGAAATGGATAATGATAATATACCGCCATGGTGTATTTGCTATGTAGGAAGGAAATTTACTCTTTTAGAAGACTTTTAGAAAAAAGTTTAGAAAACTCTCTGCATTTATCTGTGCAGGAAAGAAAGGCTACTAAAAAAAAACAAAACCAAACAACAAAAAAAACAAGTAAAAGCATTGAAGCAGGTGAAGTTCACGAGTTGGCTCCGAAGAACAAACCTAAATGAGTGGTGCATACTATCTTTCTTTTTGCCACTTTTTTTTTTAAGGCCAGTTCTCAACGGCATTTTTTTAAATAAGAAGCAGAGACTGGCTGTAATGTAGACTCAGAACTCGGAGGATCCATTAGCAGCTTTATTGAAATCAGCGTTCAAAACAGGCAGGGGTCAAAACAACAGCAAACAGGTACAACACCGATAATCCAAAACGTAAACAGGTCCAGGCAAGAGATCAGGGCAGGCGGCAGACAACAAGGGTAAATCCAGAACACAGCGGGGGTCGAAGGCAGGCAGTAAACGGGTAAACAGTCCAAGGTAAAACGCCAGGTAAGTATAACACAGGGGAAAAATGCTCAGAAATGATCACACTAGGCAAATCAAGACTTTGCAGAGAGTTTGTGTGAAGGGTGAGTATAAATAGCGTGAGTAATTGGGAAATGGCTGCCACCTGGAAGGGGCGGGGCCCCAGCACAGGGTTCTGGGTAATGTAGTCCGTGACATAGCCCCCCCCATAAACGGCTCCCGACGTGAGCAGGATCCCGAGGCAGAACCGGAGAGACAGAATCCCTGGCGAGGACGAAGATCCGGAGGCTGGAAGGACCGCAGCTCAGCTACTGCGCAGATGTTATCCTAAGGGTGAGCGGAGGGAACGACAGCTGATGGCAGCGGCGTGGCCGGTGTCTGCAAAACAGAGAGGGTGGGTGGGAGCGCCTGCTCCAACCCCATAGCAACAAAATTGTCAGACACCGGTGGGAGCTCACCCTCAGTGCTTTCATGGCAAGCACAGCCTCCCTCCTCCACGTTATCCATCACCAGCTCAGACGTCTGCTCCTGCATCCGATCTGACGACGCTTGGCTGGCCTCGACCTCTGGAACCACAGGACTGGGTGTGGGCATGGGAACACCGGTCTGGACCTTGTGCAGCGCCATGAGGGCATCGTAGGCGGCGTTGGACTCCTGCGAGGCTTGGGATAGCGCCTTAGACATGGCTAGTAGCCGCTCCATCCGCTGCGGGTCGAGGAACGGCTGCAGGACTTGAGCAGGCAAGTTCACGGGCCATGGAGCGAACGTATGGAGCGAACGCAGGCGGCAGACAACAAGGGTAAATCCAGAACACAGCGGGGTCGAAGGCAGGCAGCAAACGATCGTAAACGGGTAAACAGTCCAAGGTAAATGGCAGGTAAGTATAACACAGGGAAAAACGCTCAGAAATGATCACACTAGGCAAATCAAGACTTCGCAGAGAGTTTGTGTGAAGGGTGAGTATAAATAGCGCGAGTAATTGGGAAGTGGCTGCCACCTGGAGAGGGGGGGGGCCCAGCACGGGGTTCTGGGTAATGTAGTTTGTGACACTGGCCTCCCAAAATCAAACTATAATGTCTATACACTGACACAACGTTGATTGAGTAACAGAAAGAGAACTTGTGTCTGTGGTTTTATACAAACTGAATTATGTGATTTATGGTGGAACTTTATCCCATGTACATTACTGTGTAATTGTCTTTAATAGATAATAGTCATAATAAATAATCTGCATTTTGGAATTGTGTTTGCTGCGGGAATAATTAGGTTTAGATGCAAGCTGGACAATGATGCATTGGTTCTTCAGTGTAAGATGTTCTAAGAAGCTTATTGGTGCAGATTGGTGTAAATGAGCTTTGCACTGAAAAATAAATCTGTCACAGGGGTGTCCAGTGCTGCTCCTGAAGGCCCCAGAGGACACTGGCCCTCTGGGGAGCAGGTGCCCCCCAGTCTAGGGGAACATTAACCTTAGAAAAAGGTTGCACACTTTATAATATTTACAACATTTTTAAAACAAGCACAGACTTGACTAAAACACCCAAATACTTGACAGCGATGCAGGTTCTTTGGGCTACATGATTTAGCCGTTTCCTGTTTAGCCGTTTCCGTTTACTGAGCTGATGAAATAGTGCTTGATGGTTTCTTCTGTTAACAACACAGAAGAATTAGGGTTATGATCCATTGTCCCAGGATGCTGGAAAGTGCCGGCCCAGGAGGCCAGTAAATCCAGAACCATCTAAGAGGTCTGCTTCTCAGGCATCACAGAAGAAGCAACAGCTTTGGATTCAGCTCCTGGGCCTGGCTTCAGATTAGACAAATAGGCAGAGTATTGACCCTGACATCATTGTATAAATGCAAAGACTAAAACACATGCATAAGAAAGGATCTAAGATGGAAGGAGGGCTTGCGTTCTAGTTTTTTTAGGCAAATATTTGGTAAAGCAGATAGATGAACCCTGAAGCACAAGAGAGACAAATTTAGAAACTTAGACTTAGAAGAGCAAATTATAAAACTAGTAAAAACATATAAAAATGTAATACAAACGTATGTAATAAAAACAAGTATTAGAAGCATCCGCAAAAATCTTATGAAAATAATGCCTGTTTATTAAGAAGAATCTGCAGTCGGGTGAACAAAACTAAGTGTTTTTAAGAATTAATTTAATTGAATTGTAATTCACTAAAAGAAAGGCCAAGTAGAAGTCGGGTAAAGGCTGAAACATGCCCTAAAAAAAATCTATTTTGCACTTTGTAATTCCAGATTTTGCGGGTGGATACTAAATGTTAGGATGTGGAGAATGCAAAAGGGTACTGCAACCAATCTGACTGCTTTTTTTTTTTTGGGACTGTACAGCGTTATCCGATCACAGCAGTCTAGGCACTTCTATTGATTGATTTTTATGATTCACTGCTTCAGGCTGGGTATATTCAGATGCAAGTCAGACCAGACTATGGTGTTTTTATAAGATAAGTGTAGTCAACAGACTGCTTTGTTTTGATTTAGCGGTGGGGTCAGGCAGCTGGCAGATGGTCATTAGTGGCAGCAGGACATGTTCCCATTCCCCCTGTAGGACTGAACATCATGCCTGAGGGGTCAAGTAAATACAGGAGTGTGCTGTTTACATGCACACTACTAAAAGCACTTAGCAAACATGACACCTTCACATCATTATTGGCAGATGCATAATCAGATGCAGGATGTCACACGCTAAACATAAAGTGCTTTAGGAAAGCTGCATGACATTTCCTGACTCATGCATGTCTGTATCAATTTTTATCAAGTTTATGTGCTGCTTTAATGTTATATCATAAGTATTTCAAATGAATTCCTTAGTAATTGCATGGACTTTAAATGTAAACTAACAAAATAGGTTTAGGTCTGAACAGGCCAAATAGGTCTGGTGGATAGAATGGATAGATGAGAAGGATTCTAAACTCACATGTGTGGACTGAGCTCATAGAAGTTCCTGTTGCGATACTCCTCCACCTTGTCTGCTGTGTAGATTGGCAAGGACTTGTAAGGATTCATGGAGATCACCACACTGCCAATGTATGTCTGCAGAAGCACAAAAAGAAACAGCTCATCAAAGCTAACCAATCAAAAAACAAGAAGAGTCAAACATTATTTATAAATAGAAAAATAGTGATTGTAGTCTTTTGAAGTGCTAGTCACATAGCAATGACTCATTTTATTGCCTGCGTGATGTTATAGTGGGCTGTACATTCACACACAGTTAAGCTAGTTGGTTACTTTCAAGGTTAATTACTGGTGGTCGAATTAAAGCAATTATTGTATATAGGCTAGTCCATAAATACTATAAATAGCCTTATAGGCTAGTCTATAAATACAAGCTGATATAATTTTTTATCTTTCCCACAAGTGTTTTTAGCTGCTTTGATTTAATTTTATTTTAAATTGCAGTGCTTTTCAGCAATGCAATTTATAGATAAATTATGTAATATATTTATAGAAATAAACAGAAATCTAAATATTTTAAAACAAAAAGCTACAGGTTATGACAATCAAAGATTGAAAGCATTAATGTCCTATGTTTTGGAGTGTCTGTGCTTTGTAATATAATACACAGTTTAATTTTACATTTGATTATATGTCCGATGACTTTGAGGCCACAGACATCAAACATTTTTTGGCTTTGTTCACACAGTTACAATATAACTATATCTGCACACTCCAGAAATGAATTCCAGGGTATTGTTTAGACAGGCGGGGGGCCCGCAAGTGACTGAACAAGAAAGCACAAACAAAAATGTTTGGAATGCTGGGAAGCATCAACAAGACAGGATGGCCTAAGATAGCCAACAGTGTCTGATAGCCAACACGACCCATAGCCTACTAAGTGTTCACAAGAGGCATAACAAACTTCTTAGATAACAATAATAATTCGGTGCTTGTGCCTCTTAGTGCTTGGGCCATAATTAGTTTCTTGTAAGTGCCACATCATGAAAAAACAATGGCAAACATTGGAACACCTTCAATATTGTTTTTAAAAGCATCCCAGGATACACCTATTAAAGATGGTTGACAGAATGCCTCGAGTGTTTCTGTGATTGAGAAAAAATTAGTAGTTTGAAAAAAAAGTTTTTTTTATTCAGGGAAATAAGTGTAATAGCAGCCTGCCGTTTCCAGATTATATAAATAATAATTTGATAATTCAATCGGCCCTCAAATGTGTCTAAATGAGACCTAGTGGACCTACATTTTAGCAGAATAAGCAACTGTAGATCAATAAACAGCATCATTTACAAAGCAAAAGGGTGTACTACACACGATCTTTACCAGTAAACGTACAAAAACACATTCCCATGAATTGCATTTTTCTGCAGCCAATAATACTGACCAAAGTTTAAAGATAGCGATAAACAAGTGGACCTTTGAAGCATAATTCTCCAGCTCTTACAGCTTGCTGTATCTGATACTGCTGATTATGACAGGGCATTGATTAGATAAACAGGCTATTCTAAATGATATTCATAATAAGATTAATATCAGCAAACGTATATGATATGAACGTTTGGACCATGACATTGAACTCTTTGGCCCATGGATGGTTGGTTTTAAGGATGGGGAAGTTCCTAGAATATTCTGCATGTATTGCTTTTAAAACATAATATTAAAGAAACTACTGTACCAAAAATAAAAAAACAAAATCAGTTGTTGCTGTATCAATCTAAAGACATCCAACCCATATGCTGTTTTTTTTTTTTTTAATGGAACATAAAAGGAAATATTCTGCGAAAAATTTAGAGCTGCTCATTTCTGTATAAAAAACAGGTCATAGTGACCACTTCTGCCCATCCTTATGTTCCGCAGTGGATATAACAGCAGACATCTTTTGCAAAAACAAAGCCAAGTAAATTACAGAACCGTTTTTTGGTTAGCTCCTTTAAGTGAAACATTTGTTTGAACAATATGGTTGATTTGGCTATTTACAAGCTCAACAAGCACAAAAATCTACTTTGGTCTACATAATTCTACTTTGGCCAGCACAGTTCTGTGTAAAGTAAACTTGTAGGATTTGCAGTAAGTACAAGGAAGAAGGTTGTATTACAAACTTCTGTTACTAGGCATTGATAGATATGAGTTCAACCCCACTTTCATAATTGCAAGCTAAACGCTCATCACCCGTTTGTGACTAACTATATGATTTTTAATCTTCTATTGTTGGACAGATTATAGTGTTGGAAAAACAAATGAATAACTATTTATAAGGTCTAAAATTTTGGAGTGCCACACATAATGCAAATTCAACTGGGTTTTACAAAAACATGGAATTCAACTGGGTCATTTAATCTTGATATTCTCTGCTGCTGAATGCAAATTCATGACCTCCAATGACTAATGCAGCCATTTGAACAATGGAATGTGTCATTTGAATACCTTTATAACTCAACATATTAGTGAATCTCACAAAACCTTTTAAGAAAATGTTTAGCTCAAATTTAAATCCCAAAATCAAAAGAACTTTAAAAATTATTATATATTTACAATTATACATAACTATATATTATATTTTAATTCTTCTTTGCTCATATTTTAAGACTTTGTTTTCACTGGATTAAAGAAAAAAAAAGATTATTTACATCTGCTTCATTTAACATTTATTTACATATCAGACAAATCTATTCCATACTTAGTTGGGTATAGCACTGCTTTTAAGACTTGTCTAAAGGAATGTCAGCAAATAAATGAAAATAACTTTATAATAATAACTAACTTGAAGTTCTTAGCTTAAGGTAAGCTTTACTTACGTAGATTTCATTGTGATTGAATCGGTTCTTTAGATTCTCAATGAAGGACTCTTCTGACAGTGGTTCAAGGAGGACCATGTCGCCCACCCCTATCATATTGTCAAGAAGTGATGTCTTCACCTCCATTTTGGATGTAACCTCCCTACAGGGAAAAATAGAGAAAATCCACGTCAACACTTCTGCAGGCCTTCAGTTAGAGTCATGTTCCAGTCAGTGACAAAACACTTGCCTTATGAAATACATTAAAAATGTCACTTATAAAGACAATGGCTTGAATACACCACTTTTTAAACTGTGTGTCTATATGGTGTAACCATGATATATAAATAATTTACAAAGCATTTCTTATTTTGCTTTGTTATAATTAATTGCACTTGTTAATTTAACATTATTATTTAAAAAGCATTTGTAAATTAAAATCACAAAGAGAAGACCCATAGATTCCTTATTGTATGTCAAGGTCAGTACTTTTTTCATTCGATATTTTCAGTCGTTGAACAGTCATTTTCAGGTTCAAGTTGTTGTCAAATGGAATAACACCCAGAAAACTTCATGTTATTCATAATTCCAAAAATTATTCAAACATTCAAGTTGAGATGCGTACACGCACATGTATTTAATGCATTAGAAAATTTATTTTTACTTGGTTAATGGTAATGTCATTAAATCAAAATGTCATTTTTGAAAACAGTACAAATAGACAGACCACATTCCTATAACCTTGACACATGAGAAAAAAATAGATTTTAAAAGACTTTTCCTAATTCTTGGTTCAGTAATGCTGGTTCTGTATTCAGTGGACAATTAAAACATAAATACAAATAAAATCTTAAGGATGTGTTTGCACAGCTGAGTTCTGTCCAGTACAGGATGGACATAAGATAATCTACTGGGAATTATGTAATAAAAAACTTTGTACACACTGGTGACCCATGGATAGTCCCAGAAGATTAATGGCATGAAGTCACCAAAATATAGCTACAGTCACACTCAAGAAGTGGAGAGCAGAAATAGATATACAAATTTTTATTTTATGCATACCCATCTGGAAACACTGAATTATGATTTTAAACTAAAACAGTGACAGAACAGAGATAGCACACAGTAGCCTACACAAAGACACTGCTAGGATGGCGATTTTTTCCTTCTCTTCATCAGCCTTCTCTGGCCAATAATCCAGGTGCCATAGCACATGAGATAAAAACAGGCTTCTCTCATTCAGGGCCTTGATATAGGGATTTTCTGAACCCCTAAACTGCTGTGCACTGTTCAAACAAATGGACAATGGCAAACTGTAGAGCTCAGCATAAACCTACTTTAGTAACAGCCCACTCTAGTTCTAGTCACAATACCAACAATGGTAAAAATGCGTTACAGACAAAGCGTAGACAGCATGACATATTGTGGTTTGATGATAACATAAACAAATGTCTGTGCATTGTGCATGATACAAGTTAAAAAGTTCAAGGTAATTAAAAGATTAAAATAAAGATTAAAAAAAGAATCCTTGTTGCCTAAATTCTTTAAGTGTGTCTCAGTTTTCTATTATGCAAAACATTGTGTCTGTTAGCTTTGAGAACATCAATATGGCAGTAAGAAAAACATTTAGACCTAGCAGAACAAAAATGACAAATATATCAAATTGAATTTTCTGTTCAACCAGAATGCAAAAGTCCCTCTCTTCATTTTTGTCTCCACTTTTTAAATATTTGGGCAATTTTTAAATGGCATTTCATGACATGTTCAAAATGCAGAGGTGATTTTTGAAGGGATAGTTCACCCAAAAATGAAAATTCTTCCATCATTTACCAACTCATGTTATTCCAAACCTGTATGACTATTTTGGCTTTGAGTAACATAAAAATTTTTTTGAAGCATGTAGGTAACCAAACAACCAAACAACAGTTATATCGTGTACTAAGACCAGCAGAAAGTGAAAAGTTGCGATTTTCTAGGCCGATGTGATTAGGAACTATTCTCTCATTCCGGCGTAATAATCAAGAAAC
>JAZGTK010002442.1:0-31883 GCA_036877625.1 Ambastaia sidthimunki | reverse complement strand
TAGAAAAGCAAAAGATGAATAATTGTGTGTTTTCATACAAGTTTCAATTGTGTTTGTTTCTTTGTTGTTGTGTTGATGAATAATAATGTACACACGGCCATTAATTGTACATAAACATATGTATATGATTTTTATTGTGCAGTTTAAACAGAAAGCATTTAATATTTGTTCTTTATTTAAACACAATAGCAAATTATTCATGTACATATTTATAAATAAAAAAACTTACAGTGGCTCTATATTAATACAATTAGACCAGTGAAACTCTATGAAGTGTATTCAATTATATAACGCAGTTTTTTGAGTTTTTTGTTCGATTAAGTTCAGATTAAACTGAGAAAGATGTGCTGGTTGTTTTAAAATGACAGATGAGATGTCTGAGGACAAGCGGTCTGTTTGAAAGCTGACAGAGTAAATCAGCTCCTCTCCATCTGATCAGATTACATGGGAAATGTAGTTTAATAATTATAATAATTGTTGTTGTAGTTCTGATGGTAATTCTGATTATAGAGCTGATCGTGACCGGCGCTGTAGCTCTGCTGGTACTCCAGATTCTGAGCTGTGTTATAACTGCTGTCCTGCTCATAAAACTCACCACTGAAACGCTGATCATACGTTTCAGGAACATATCCATCATAACCAGCATTATCATAACCAATGTGATTATAAGCACCGTGATCACCTCCGCTGTGATCGTAACCTCTGTCATCACCTCCGCTATGATCATAACCTCTGTCATCACCTCCGCTGTGATCGTAACCTCTGTCATCACCTCCGCTATGATCATAACCTCTGTCATCACCTCCGCTATGATCATAACCTCTGTCATCACCTCCGCTGTGATTGTAACCTCTGTCATCACCTCCGCTGTGATCATAACCTCTGTCATCACCTCCGCTGTGATCGTAACCTGTGTCATCACCTCCGCTATGATCATAACCTCTGTCATCACCTCCGCTGTGATTGTAACCTCTGTCATCACCTCCGCTGTGATTGTAACCTCTGTCATCACCTCCGCTGTGATCATAACCTCTGTCATCACCTCCGCTATGATCATAACCTCTGTCATCACCTCCGCTATGATCATAACCTCTGTGATCATTATCACTGTGCATCTGTAGGTCACAGGTCTGAGGCTGGAGGGTTGCTGTACTGTACTGCTGGTGGACAGACTCTGATGAAACGTTCTCCTCCATGCTGTTCAACAGCTTGTCTGGATGCAATTCTGTCTTCTTGCGACCGATGCATTTGTAGGTGTGAACCGCAACGATAAACTGCAGCACCTGAACGTGTCAGAACATCATCATCATCATCACTGAACACTGAAGGGTGTCGTTGCATGAATGATAAAATACTTGTGTTGAGGAACATTTGTAAGTTTGTTTTCATGTAAACACAGTGACTCTGTGATGCCACACAAATGGCAAAATACTTCCAACCAATGGCATGTTTTTGACACATATTTCCAGACCAATTAAAGATAAGAGGGGGGATAAAATTTGCTTTAATAATAGTAAAATTCTGGGTTAAATACAAAAACAGAATGGGGCAAATATACAACAATTACCCCATACAGTTTAAAGTGCATTTCTTTATATATCCTACATTTTAATAAATGTTTACAGGGCTTGACTTAAAACTTACATACTTTGTTGTTAATTCTCTCACCTGTATCAACAGAAGCCCAGCCTCCATTCCAAATATCACAATGATATTTGTGTCCAGCCAATTTCTTAAAACTTTCTCACAGCCCTGTAAGCAAAACAACTGTGTCAGTGAATGGAAACCTCAGAGAGAGTGATTAGAGAGCTGGGTAAAGGTTACGAGGACGAGAACATGTGTTACCGTTTCATAGATGCTTGAACCGTTTCCAAACCGGTCTGATCCGCTGATTAAAGGGCAGGTACTGTTGAAACAGGAACACGGGAAGATGTTTGTCCCGTTCATGGACCAAATAACAGAATTATTCCTCCATTCCTCTGTGTTCAACCTACCGCAGCATTTTGCCTACAGCAAAAAAACATGCTTATTAAAATACACCTTCTGTAAAGCCCATTAATAAGCAGTAGCTGAGTATCATGTTATATAGTTAAATAGACTCATATTTCATTTATGAACGTTAAATCATGTACGTACGGATCTCTGTACGCTGTCAAGAAGAACAGATGATGTGTGTGTTTCATTCCCTCCGTAATTTTTAATGATGTCATCCACAATACTGGTTAAATTAGTCTCAATCTGGTAACATTCAAAATGTACGTTAGACATTTTACTGTAACAGAGCAAATCATTTTTACTGTATTAATAATGAAGGTAAAGACTTGCCGACTGTCTTCTTATTAACAGCACAAAGGTGATGAAAATCTGACCCAGTATGATGACAATTAGAAAACTCAGATACTGTGAAAAGAAACAAGCTCATGTTTCAGCTCTTAAATACTAAGTGTAACTAGAGCATCTAGTTAACTACCAACGTCAGCATATTCTTGTGTCGTTTATAAAACGGCCATACTTACAAATATAATAAAACATCTGTTCTCTAAATAGGCACCAGTACAGCCCAGCAGGGACACACCAACCACAACTAGGCCGATGAAAAACAGCCCCCCAGCCACCACTCGAACTTCCTGTTCTAAGAGACCAAAACACTTCACAACATTGAGTGTAAACGCTCCTAAATCAGACTGAATCTGAATTTGTCACTCTGAATCAGCGGAAGATGAACTTACCAGAACTCAGGACACTTATAAAGTTGTTCTTATCGAACAAGATCCAAGCAGAACATGCGAAAATACTGATGCCAAGAATCTGATGGGAGTTTTTTATTTGTTACTTTGCATGCATGAAATAATATATCTTTATACTTGAGCAAAATATTTAGAAAATATTTAAAAACATATTTATCATATTTTTATATTGCTATGTGTGATGAATACTGACTGCTTTCAAAACTAATAAAATTAATAATGATTAATAGAGAACATAAGATCATTTTCATCTTACCACAAAAACTGAATTAACAAGCATCAGAAAAAACTTCAGAATCTGAAGTTTGTCGTCCGCTTTCATTTTGTCTTTAACTTCCAGAGTTTAAACTGAAACTTAACAAAGAATGTTTAAGAATAAATAACACAAATATAACTACATAATTTACCAATTTGCACAAAGTAATGATAAACAAAAGATCGAATAACACACACGTTTCTTGAAAAGTTGTAATTCTCTGTTAGTTCATTGTAAATTCAGTTCAACACTCTGTGCCACAATGTTCAAAAGTTTGTCTTACCTGTGTCAGGTTTTCTTGTAATTTGATCAATGTTCTTATAGATAAAATAAAATCAAAGAAGTTTTATACATCAGTTTTAAATATCCTTCAAACTTCCAGTTCAGATATACCATCTGTTTTCAGAATGGTTTCCTGGAGACCATCTGAGGTTTAAAGTTCACTTCCTCATAACAGCCGGAATGATTAACTGAAAGACAATCACTTATGTTGGGCTTAAATATCAGATTTACAAGCCTAGATTGTAAACATGACTATAAAGGTTTTTTTCTTACTCTGTCATAGTTTAATGGTTTGCTGAGTAGTTTCTAATAAGTATCATCAACTTCATAAGAAGCACCATGAATCTAAAAACGTTTCTTATGTTCTAAAATGTTTTTACTATGTTTTTAAACATGGAAAACCATAGAAATATCATAAATATGCCATTCATCATAATATAACTCTAACTTCATACTTTAACTATATAAAGTACCATGATTTGACATCACTGTACTGTCACTGATGTTTTGTAGGAGTCATCTTAGTCATTATTAGCATCAGTATTTCCATCGCCCCCTACTTTGACCCTTAAACAATTTGCCTTTTGACCAAGAATTGATTTTTATCTCATGTTTCCTCTGTTAGAAACTGAAACTGATCGCCATCTGTTGGACAAACACACAAACGCGGGTTGAATTGCTCGGGATCGATTAGATCTGCCTGCGGTGGAGCTGCATCGGTCATCGACTGTCGCGGTCTGCTGGCTCTCATTTCCGGCGCGTCGTAACGAATGTGTTGCGCTGTTGTGTTTGAACCGCGGCTGATCGGAAAACATGTCGACGGCTCTTGAGAGTTACATCAATCGTATCCTTTAATGCAAGTCACGATGAAAACTGTCACAGATCTGCGTTTCACTGTTTTTATGCGTTTCAACGGGAGCGAGAACTGGCTCGACATTTCACTGTAATGCTTAGCTTGAAGTCTTTAGCTTAATATAAACCGCGTGCATGTGCTGCTCATATTAATGCATTACATATGAATGCAGATGATGCGTCTGATTGTGTGTGTGTGTTGCTGTATTCGCATGCATACAGTATTATGATTATTTATATATATGTATATATATCGGATGCATGTGTGTAAGTATGTTTTAGACACGTCTGTTGGTGTTAATTTCACAACTTTACTAGTGCTAAAACCACAAACTAGATGAGTTGAAACCTGTACTGACGTCACGAGATTTCCCTAACCATCATTGTTTCAGGGACGGTTGCCATCGTCACCTCGGATGGCAGGATGATCGTGGTGAGTGTTTTCCAGCAGCTGAGTGTTTGTGTGGATTTATAAGGAAGCCTGTCTGACTGATGTTCTCCTGTCCGCAGGGAACCCTCAAAGGTTTTGATCAGACCATCAACCTGATCCTGGATGAGAGTCACGAGAGGGTCTTCAGCTCGTCCCAGGGGGTGGAACAGGTGGTGCTGGGCCTTTATATCGTCAGAGGAGATAATGTGTGCGTCCACCTTCTGATGTTTGTGTTGAGGGTCTTAATGTTTAGAATGAGTCGTCTGTGGCATCTCACTGTTGTTTGTGTTTTAGGGCTGTGATCGGTGAGATTGATGAAGAGACAGATTCTGCGCTGGACCTGGGAAACATCAGAGCTGAACCTCTCAACTCTATTGTTCACTGACGTCCCTCAGAAACGGACAGAAAGTTTCGTTCTGATGAAACTCTGGCTTCTGTTGAAGATGTTCTGGAATCTGCAGCAATGTCATTTGCTTTTTATAATCTTGAGGAAAATAGACTTATTGCATAAGCTTTTTTATGTATATTGAAATAAAAACACTGAAGGACAATTTTTATTACTTTATTTTTATTGGAGAAATAACAAGGACACCCATGAATTCATGAATTGTGAAATGCACTGAATGACACATTAATCTAACGTTGCTGATATTTCTTGTGTGGTTTTAGTTACTAAAGCACAACTGTCAAAAACTTATTGATTTTACTCGTGTGTAAAGTCAGATTTCAGAGCATGTTTGATGGAGATGTTGGACACATTTTGCACCTAAAGATGGCAGCAAAAAGCTTTTTCTAAATCACCTACAATAAAAACAAGATTTTTAAGAAGCATTTATATTTATTTATCTTTTCAATACATCAAAAATAAATTCTTCTAGTACATGTCAAGCTAATAGCATTTTAATTCAATAAAAATGGAAAGTGACAGAAAAAGGTTAGAAACACCCGAGTGATTTTCAGCAGCCTGTAGACTGAGATCATTTGCTTCAGGTGAGTTTGATCAGAACACAAATGAACTACAGAATGTTCAGCACACAGTGATGTTTCAGACGCCACTGGTAAGCAAATAACTTTCATCAGACTGTGTTTGTAGTGCTCAATATCAGTTAATGTTGCTCATGTTGGGATAACTGGGGGGAATGAATTCAGCAATGAGCGACTCTTTCGTGTGGGCTGTGTCACTGCTGCCAATGACCAAAGCTATCTGAAGCTCAGAAACCTGCTGTGGGCTCAACTCTGTGCTGTTGTGATGAATTCTGACCCAGGATTGACCTGCCAATTCAAAACAGTGTTGTTTGAGTTTTAGTAGGGAGTATGCATATAAAGATAAAGAGAATGGTTATGTTCAAAATACTGTACTTCCATACTACATTTTCTGCAGTATGTATACTGTTTGGAGTATGCAGCATGAACATTGTACTGCACTAGTGTTTCTGTGGTGCATATTGAAAACTTCACATACTTAAGTAAAAAAATCTACTACTAACCCTTTGTCACCCGCTGTCCCACGTGTACCAGAATCTCTGCTCCAACACTGTGGTCGATTTTCTCGCCGGGTTCATTACGTCCTGCGCCCAGCTTGTGCAGAACTTTAGCCAGAACCAAGCCGTCGATCTCTGAAACAGTTCCTGTCCATCAAAACAATTCCCACAATGTCTGTCACTGAGAGAAACACTGTTCACTGTTAATATTATCAGTCAGACAGCTCGGCTTACAATCATATCTGTTATGTAAACGTAATTAACATACTTGATTTTCAAATGAGAACACTGAACATCATTACCATCATCTAGCACCTCAATCTCCGTCTGATGTGTCGCACGTCTCATGTGCTGGAGATAATCCACAGCGTCTGTGCACAGAGATCGGGCGACATCTGCAGACACACCCTGAGCCACCAGCATTTCCTGAAACTTCTTCAGGGCTTCTCCATTCTTCAGTTTTTGAAGGACCTCATTTTGCCCCTTCTCCAGTGTTGGCGAGTGGCCAGTCATCCACAACAAATACCCACCTAAAAACAATCACACATTGTGCACACTTATGCATTAAGCATGCCTGCTTCCACCCTAAATCATGCCTCAAAATGCTCTTACCTAAAGTTTTGACTAGTTCCTTTAGATCCTCTGGCCCTCGTCCTTTGAGACACTCCAGGGCTTCACACACCTCAAGTGTGTTTCCCACACACCGACCAATCGGAGTGTCCATTCGACTAAGCACCGCCCCCGTTTTTATGCCCATTTTGTTGCCAGCGGAAACCTAACAGCATGTGGACACAAAAGTATTTGTTGAGCCAATTGGGTTTTGAATGAAACGTCCAGAAATGGCTGTGCTACGGTAGCAGTTTGTCTTGAAATCTGTTATACCAGAGACCGGGCGAGTCGCCGTGCACTGCACAGGTCTTTATATAAAGCTGCTTTTCCAAACTTCACATCTAACACGAGTGCAGTCAGACCTTCTGCCCCCTTCTTAGAAATGATGGAGCCTGTACAGAAAAACACAATCATGAGAGGTCAGTCATGTAAATTAAACTAGTATTGGGAAGGTTGAGGTTAACCTCACCGGTGATGAGAGGCAGACTGTCAACGGTTGATGTTGCATCTCTGAGGGCGTACAGAACGCGGTCAGCTGGTACCAGACTCTCCGTCTGTCCCACAATGCAACAGCCTGTGTCCTGCAGAATCTGCTTAATCTGAACACACAGGTTTTTATTAGTATTACTGAATTCAGCTACAGTAACAGAAGTAAAACAGACGTTTACATCACAAATTCATCTTCATCCAGTCCACATTACCTGCTCAACTGACTGGCTGACTTGAAAGCCAGCGAGAGACTCCAGTTTGTCCAGCGTGCCGCCTGTATGTGCTAATCCTCTACCACTGATCATCGGCACCTAAAACAAGCAAACGGCTGAAGCAGAGCTAGCTGGAGTTATCGCCACTGTGCAAAGAGATACTTGCTCTATATAAACTATAGAATTCAGTTTTCTTCATAGGCAATAATACTAAATACCATAAAGAAGGGTCAATCATTTTCACACTGCAGTATATCAACAAAACAAAACTAGATTTAATAATAAAAAACAACAGGCCATCTCATTTACCTTACAGCCACACGCAGCCAAAACTGGAGCGAGTGGCAAACTGACTTTATCCCCAACTCCACCCGTTGAGTGTTTGTCCACCACACGCCACTCATCCGGCCAGACAAACACTTTCCCAGAATTCATCATCTCCCTTGTCAGCTGCAGGGTCTCTGTTTCAGACATGCCCCTCAGCCAGATGGCCATTAGCATCGCCCCTGCGGTCACAATACATTTCAGTTAATCTAGACATGTGGCTTTTTGGCCCTTAAAGTTCCTCACTGTCCTCTGTGCTCGTACACTGAATTTAAAAACTTTCTCTATACGTTCAGGCATCTTATGAATCTGGACTTGAAAAGCAAACACTTGCCTATTTGACTGTCCTGGATGGCTCTGGATTTGACACCCTCAACAAAGACATGTATCTCTTCATCGCCGAGCTCACCACCATCTCGCTTTCGTTTGATGAGGTCAGGAAAAGTGATGGTGTTGTTTTTAAATGACATCTGAAATGAAACAGTAATAATTCAGTCCTGCGGAGAAAAGCACGATCTGTCTGGAGATGCTGTGAACATGTATGAAGGAGTTGGACCTGTTGTCCAATCACAGCTCACTGCGGCTGTAGTAAAAAAACAAGCTACAAATAATTAACAGAAATAACTTTACAAATACCATAAAACTGTAACTTTAAGAATAAACAGAGCAAAAAAAATATATAGACCAGCAGCTTGTTCTGTACTGTGACAAAATAATGTTAAAACATTAACTTTTATTTGTTAAAAAAGTTAAAATAAGGTGTATTATAAAAGTCTGATATGGCGACTTTCAATGTAAAAATTGAAAAACAGAATCCACTTTTGTGTTTTATTATTAAGCCATATAAAAAATACTCACAGATCATATAAAAACAAAACAGAAAAGAAAAAGCGCATTTACTTTTATAATTAGAATAAGCTTAACTGAACTAATATTCAAACCCAACCTCTGTTCGCACAAATAAAGGTGAAATACAGTAAAAGTAAAAACTTACCGTGTGTTGCTTCCCAGTAAACAGTTGATCAGAACAGCTCTGAATATCTGCTCTCAGAAGTCAGTGACACATTAACCTGCTCGTGTCTCTCAGACTCATTCTGTTTGCTGTCGGTGACGTTTCTAGTGTCAGTCTGGAGATCTGTGGCCAGAACCTCAGGCTGTGACTTTATTATGCTACAACACTGCCAAAGAATTCCAATAAATCCAGGTGTCGTTTTGTTTAAACAGATAATTACATCATAAAAATGATTGCTAACACTGTATAAAACAGTTCAGTTGTCTAAAAGATTGAGTAACGTGTTAAGCATCATAGCTGTCACATGGGCCCAGATGTCAGTAACCCAACAGTGTTGAGTCAAAAGTCCAGCTGTTTGTATGTTACAGTAACTCTAGCTGTGGAGAGCTGTTGCTTCAAGCACTTAAAACGCTTTTCTTTGGTGAATTCTGTCTTGCAAACAAAAATTTCAATATTATCATATTTTGTAAATAGCTGTTGGGTAAACAAGGGAGCACAATAAACCACACTGAACACTGAGGTAGTTTATTTGATTAGTCTCCGCTGCCGGAGAGATTATCTTAACTAAATAACCAAACTGTTTTCTCGGGACCGTGGCATTTCTCACAGATGTCATGTTGGGACAAGAGTCACGTTTTATTTGTTGTTGTTCTCATTGACTACAATTTTCTACAGGATTCTACATATTTTTTCCAAGAATTGTATTACAATAATTTTATTGATTATCTAATTTATAATTTAAATAAGGATCTTTGTTTTGCTGTGCGTTTAAAATTTCAAAGATGTTCTGTAAACGGCACGACGAGTGTCAAGAAAAAGCAGAATTCTGATCATAACAACTGACCCCATAAAGTGTCTTTATTGTCTTATGTGAACAGTGACCAGTCGCATATTATCTGTTAGACAATCCACCTAAAAAATCACTTTCTGATCTCCAAAACTTTCTGTGTATTCACATCAACCCACAAACAGAAGCCACCAGCAAACTGTGTCTGTATTCATCCATGAATAAACCTGAGCTGTTCTTTCTCTCCACAGGAAGATGGTGTATTATTAAAATAATCCCCACAGCCTGAGAAATTCCTTTAATAACACACAAATCAAATTCTGCTTTGTGTAAATTTCGTTTCTTATTTCAAAGAGGCAAACATGGGCAAAACTCAATCAAATCACTTCATTCAACAAACAATACAAAAAGAAGAAAGAGAGAGAGCTTCTAAAAGTACAATAAACATCCCTTGTGTGTTAAACCAGTATGTAAGTATATACTTGTGTGTGTTAGTGAGTGAAAGAGGCAGATGAGGGTGTGATATTTTAGGCTTATAAACAGTAGCACCCACAGCTTTGTGCAAAAGTACCTGGAGAGGAAACAGGAGTTGGATCACCATTGAGTCCAGCTGTCAGATCATGTCTGTACTGATGGAACACAATCGAAGAGCTTCATTATTGTAACATCTGAAGGGTTTAAACTGAATCAAGAACACAGATGTTCACAGTTCAAATGCTTCAACTTTTAGCACTTTGATTCTACTAAAGATTTCAGACACAAGATTTCAAAAACACTGTTTTTTCCATGATGCGGTTATTAGGTTAAGAGCACATTTACAAAGATTTGTTGTTGCCAACTAAAGTTTAAGATTTAACTAATCGTTGTGGATCAAAACCTTCTGCACTGAAAGACATTTTTCTTACGCTTATGTCTGATAAAAGCCCTTTAGGAAACATGTATTCTGCTCATATCTTCATATTTCATATTTTTAAACTTAAACCATTGATAAGAATTAAATTCCTAATCTGTTATTTCACAATACATAACCAAACACATCATGTCTCTGTAAATTCACAAATTCATCAGCATGAAATGAAATTATTGTATATAAAAGGCAACAAACAAATGTATAGCTACAACCCATAGTGTTTCAAATTGTGTTAAACAAAAAACTACATTCTACATACAATCTTACTGAGTATTTATTCATCAGACAAGAGTCAAAGATCTGTCCGAAATGAAATTCTTAAATAAAATATTTAAAAAACTTTTAACTAGTTCAAAGATTATGTCCTTATAACTCACAAATCACAAAGTTGTACTACGGGGATAAAAGAGTAACTTTGTGTTAAAACCGCAATCCGTAACTTTGGTTAAAATTGAACAAAAATCTCTTATTGAGCAAGTTTATGACAGTTCAGTGTTTAACACAATCACAACGGTTAGTTTATAATAATGATTTATAATTTGATTTCCAGAGAAATGTCATTTGATTCATTGACTTCAACATGCATTAAAAGACAATTGTAAAGTAACCTGCAGTTTTGTTTCAGACAGAGGCTGAAGTCACGGATTGCAGCTTTAATGTTGGGGTTTCATTTCATAATTGAGTAACAAATATAAAGAGACCAAATATCACAGGGCAAATAAACAACACAAATAAATCTCGCCTTATTCTCATACATTCTCCTCTTTGAATATATAACTCCATATATATCATGTACATAGAAAACTGAATGCAGTGACTGAAAATATCTATTTTTAACAAATTTTCGATGGCGGCAGTATTACCTCAAGGCCACACTTGTATTGTATTGGGAGAAGTTTTTCTCCTGGTTTAGGATGGATTGTCAGATCTTTTCTTACTCTGACATGTTGAGTTTACATGCCAAGTCCATTTGTAGAGAAACATCTCATCACCGTTAACATGGCTATCGATTTTTCAGTTGCAAGACTGCTGACGAAATACTGTAAATTCTGGGCACTTGGAAGCATTATTTACAGTAGAGGTTTCCGTTCTTTTCCCGTTTGCTCCCAACTGGATGCTGATTTCTAGATTTCGGAAGTCTCTCTCCTGGAAGCGAGAAACCCACACAAAATCCAGACAGTGAAAATATTGAAGATTAATTGTAAAACATGGCACATGAAAAAAATGGCTGCTTGCTGGCTATTTCGTGTGATATTGTGCAGAAAACTCATTTAGAAAACATGGCCTGAAACTTGCTTTCTGGACCTGCATTTGTGGGTGATAAAGTGGTCAAGATAATTGTGTTAATAATAATTATCATTTGAATGCACGGGTAATATATTGTGTAAGGGCTATGCTGTGGCTATGTGCTAAAGGGGGTTGGAGGTGCAAATTTATAGCTGCAATACTTTCTTTGTTTTTAGGTAGCTCGTTCAAAAAAAACTGTTTGGGTGACAATTTAAATGATTTTGCGATGGGCTTTAAACTATTTCCTGAACCTCTGCTCTCCTCAACTCTCCAGCAGCTGCTTTAACGCACGTTCAATGTTCATTCTGTGTCCCACTCGAGTCACTCCTAACTCGGCCAGATCGTCCTTGGTGAGAGCGGGCAGATGAGCGCCTTCGATCTCGTGCTCCAAAAAGCGTGCTCGATGTTCCCCCAGTCCTACACTCTCTAGCCATTCTCCTACATCATACTTACTCCACAGCGCTAGGGGACGCTGTCTGAACGGTCGCAGGGCCAGCAGAGGGGCTCCTAGTACCGGTGAGGGGCAAGGGGAAGCGCATGGGGAGGGCGATGGAGACCGGCTGCGGGCTCGAGCGCTGGCACTCCTCATGACGAAACGCACCTCCTTGGGCTCCTGGGGCAAACTCAGGCTAGAGGACTTGAGGATGGTGTGATGGTGGTGATGGGGGCCAAAAGTACGGACGGGGCCCAGCGGGTCGCTCCGTTCGGGGGTGGCTCCGGGGCTCGGGGTCCTACGGGTCACTGGGTATCGGCTACCAGGTCGGATTGTGAAGGTGGTGCCATAGCTCCTCTGAGAAATGGTGTGAAGTTCTCCTAAACTACTAAAGAGTCTACGAGAGAGTGAAAAGACAGAAGCATAAGAGAGCGGCACAGAAAGCAAACAATAAAGGAGAGTTTTCTCTGCAATTTCTGAAACTGTATTTTGGGGAAACTACTTAGAGGCTAATGTGAGAGTAAAAGACAGCAGATCCACTACGGTTTGTTAACTAAAATGGTGCGAAGCATGCAGTGAGGATTTAATGCAATAAAATGACTGTTAGAGCAGTTCATATAAAACTGGAGTCCTCAGAAGGGTACGAGTTTTGTTTCAAAAACTTGCTGCTTCAGTATCACAGTAGTTTCACAGCAGGTACTTGGTATGCAAATCCAAATTTGCTGCATAAAAACCTTACCTGCTAACTAATGCAGCAGTATAAACTCAATGTAGGTTGATTATGTGTCCTTTGGTTAACTGAATAGGCGTTTGATTGCATAACTTGGCCCTTTTTTGGAATTTAAACAGCAAATCTCTTCTCTAAGTATTTTGAAAAGCAATTTGAGTGGCCCTAAGGGTTACACTGAAAATTCCAGTTTCTTTGCTCCAATACAAAAAAATAAAAGCTGAAATGCCTCAGTTAGAATCAGTTGCTGCACAATGAACTACAGTAAGCTCTGAAGACAAGCCCACTGTAACATTTGCAGCTGGATTAGAGGCTGCAGAAAGAGGTTTTAGTGAGAGTTAGTTAGATAAGGAGTTGTTTTTACCCACAGATCTAAAAACCTACGATTTACTCTCTCCTCCATTCTCCTCACATCTGCAAGGACATACAGACACACACACACACAGGTGTGTTATGGAAAAGCAATTTAACCAGGTGTGTGACTAAGGGTGTGAAAAGTCAAGTGGGTGTATTGCTAAAAGATACTAAAAGTTTTGCTGTGGAACATGCAAGTGTGCAAATAAGATTTCTGGAGTGTTCACTTCAAGTCCATTGTTGCTACATTTCTAGTAGGGTTTTCTTACCTTGCCCCTCCCACAGGTGACCTCCTGCCAGGGTCAAGCGGTGCTCCCATTGGTGGCTCCTCCCCCAGTGAATGAGAGTCTTTGCTTAGCAACTCTGCCCCCATAGCCGCAGGTCGACTTTCATCAGACCCACTCAGCTGGGTCCGGGGCTCTTCTCCCCAGAGTTTGGAGCGTCTTTGGAATAGGTAGCGTGGACGGGTAGGGCCTGTGCTGGGTGGGTGTGGAAGCAGCTCACTGTCTGATGACTGTTTAAGCAGTGGGTCCCTGAGATGGGCGGGGCGACCACGCCCCACCCCACAACGCGGTTTACTTGCATGGGCGGAGTCTGTGCTCTCTGAAGACAAAGTGGACATGCTGGAGACCGTGGAAACAGTACTGGTGGTCTCCATATGAGGGTCTTCCACCCCAGAGTCGGCTGCAGAATCGCTTGCTTTTCCGGAGGAAGTTTTGGCAATAGATGGTCGTGATCCACTAGGTGAAATGCTTAGAGTGGCTTTGGGTGTTTCTTTAATTAGAAGGTTATTTGCAAAGGGTTGAGGGGGTGGCACAACGCCTATCTTTCGAAGCTCCTCCCTTGTTTCCTCATCGCTTGAAGACAGCATAGCAGGGGGCAGAGTCACTGTGTAAGGCTCCGCCTCCTCCTCCGAGCTCATTGTCAGACTTCTTGCAGTCAGATTTGAGAGGGTGGGGGCAGGAGAGGGCATGGTGGGTGGGACTGCCGGTGGGGTATGCTCTGCAGCCATTAGTGGAGTTTGCACACTCGGTGACACTAATGCCTCTTCTAAACTTCGTCCAGATGCAGGGCTAGTCACTTGGTTAGTTGTTTCTGTAATACTGACAGGCTCGTCCCTCCACAAATTTGAAGGCGGAGCTTCGAGAGGGGCGGGGGGTGTTGCTCCTCCCTCTGTCTCAGGCCTCTGCACTGCTCTGCTTTGAGTAGGAGAAGGTGTTGGTGAAGGCGTGGGTGTGGGTGTATTGCGGCCACTAAGAGCTCGTTCACGTGCAGCCAGTGCAAGTGCTAATGGTGAGGAAGGATCCAGTGGTCGACCTGTTAGGGGATGTATGAAAGTTGTGCCGCCTGGTGGCGGGCCAGGGGAGAGCATGGGTGCAGGTGGAGGCAATTCAGCCAGCTCGTCCACTGAGTGGGATTGAGACAGTAATGGGGCTGTCTGTGGTTCTGTTGAGCTCCCTTCCACAGACAGGAAAACGCTGGGCCTGCGTCGAGCCCCGGGGGGAGTGATTCTGGCTCGTTCTGACAAAACCTGCTGTTGGAACTGTTCTGCTCGGCTGCTGTGGGGAATCCGTGACCCTCCCAAGGGAGAAGGGTCTCTACTGTTCTGAGCACCCGCTCCTTCCTCTACCGGTCCTTGCTTGACTAGCGGGCTCTTCCTACGCTGAGGTTTGGTTGGAGTGTAGACAGCACTTAGACGACCTACGTTAGCATAAGGGTTCTCCACAGGTGGCCCACGTCTGCGTCCACGTTCAGGAGGAGTGGCTCCAGAAGTAGGCGTTTGCGGTCTTGCTATAGGGGCGGGCTCCACTGGCAAATGGGAGGTGTCCTGAAGAATAATCATGGAGCGGGTTTTTCGTTGACGGTCTGTTGTTACCGGGCCGTGGAGCTTAGGCTCCGCCCCTGGGCGGAAGCTGGAACGGTTGTGGTTGGCGGTACGAGAGGGGGGCGGAGGCGGAAGAAAGGAAGGTGGTGGCCCTGAATCGAGGAAGTAGGGAGTAGGAGGTGGTGGAGGAGCTGTCTGCGGAGGGGGAGGGATACTGTCTTGTCTAAAGCTGTCGGTCATTGAGGAGCTCCTGGGGAAGCGATGCTCTCCAATCAGAGCAGAAATTCTTTCATCTTCGGGAGCACCTGCAAAACAATGTGTACAACATTAAAAACCACATGCGTTCATGCTTGTAAAAAAATCTATTTCTTAACTAGAACCACAGAGATATAGAAGATAGAAGAAAGCCATTATTCACACACATTATTCATACTTTTAAAGGGAACCTCCCAAATGAATTTTTGGGGGCTTCATGTTACATTTTCTTGTTGAATTTGAAGTTTTTGTTGTGTTCATAAATAGGGTCTAGCAGACTTTGTTTTGATTTGTGCATGTGTGCCAAATGACACACAACTTTACCGAATGACTTCGTTCTGGACATCCCCCGCGGCAACTGCATGTGACTTTTGTTCACACCCAGAGATGCTCCAGTGTTAAATGGGAACCCCTGTCTCTCTAACAAAGACTTCACATAAAAACAAAACAAGCAGTTAGAGCCACAAACCAATCGCAGTTTATTTAGCTATCACTGAAATAAACACCACTGCCATGCTGTACGATTAATAACACTCAGGTGATAACAAGATTCCAATTGTTTATGTATCCCAAGACAATATGGATTATAAACAAGAACTGATCAGCAGCCAAACTCGCTGTCGTGTTTTTTTTTAATGACACACTTTGGCTAATGTACTACAATGATGATATGCACCATCTGTTGCAAACAATGCGAATGTCACAATATACCTGCTACATGTGGCATAAAGGAGGAAAACAAACAACTTTCGCTGGTTTTATGAGGCGTTTTGAGCGTGTTTGTGTAACAGTCTCACGTTGATCTCAGCCTGCGTGATTCGGCGACTTGACGGTCTCTGCTTGACGGTGGCCGCTCTGCAGTCGACATCTGGGGGCCGTGGCCTCATCACAATCACGGGTTCTTTTGGTGAACTCAACATCTCATCCAGCTTCTCTGTGAGGGACGCACAAATTCAACACACACTTAACGCATGAAGCCTTCAGCATGCTGGTCCGTCCAAACCCGCAATTCACACCCAGCACACCAGCAAAATAAAAATATTCCTCCTCAAGTACAAAAGTCAGGATAGAAAAACAAACACACTCACGAATGTCACCACATAAACACCACAGCACATCATTCACAAGAGGTGCACATTTAACAACACACAAGGTGAATGACATTACATGCTAGTCAGCACATATAACCAGTACATCAAACTAGTCTCTTGATGACATCATATCTTACCTCCCCTCCTTCTCCTCGACGCTTGTGAACGAGAAGCAAGGACAATCTACTTAATGTATGATGTAAGCATCTTTTGTAACTTGACTTATTCAAGGCATCACAACATGAAAGGTGTGTTGGAGCACGTATCAGTGTTGCTTACCCATCTCCTCCAGTTCAGCTGTCATGCTTTTGGAGCGCAGAGTGAGGCTGGTGCTCGGGTCCCTCTTGGGAGGTGGAGGGGCTAATTCATTATAATAATTCATTATCAGAGACGTGAAATGGAAACAGAAAGTGTAACATGCAAACATTTATGGTGTGTGAAGTGAGTTTGGGGTATGAACCTTTCTTGCGGACCACATCTCCCGTGTCAGGTTTGCGTGTGACGGACACCACCTTCATCACGAGCCGACTCCCACCCTGTCGAATCAGAGACACCACCTGCCTGTGCCCCACCTTTACAACACTCACCCCATTCACCTGAAGAGAGAAAACTAGCATGAGGGTAACATACTGTATTTCCTAAAACACCATGATATGATATGATATACGCTGTATGATTTAATTACTGTATTTAAAGCACCACTGTTTTTTGTTAGGGCAGTGTTTGTGTTACACAGTAATTTTTATATTCCAGCAGACAGAACTGATCATTTTTTGTTGGGAAAACCATGAAAGGATGTCAATCTGTCAATCATAAGTTCTGTACCTCAATGAGGAAATCTCCCGTCCTTAGCCCCGCCCTCCATGCGACACCCTCGAGGTCCACCGACTCCAGGTACTGCAGGGCTGGGAATGCAGGTGTGGGTGTGAACTCTTCTATGGGCGTCTCGGCTGATAATACAGAGACTTTTAATTAGTGCATCTCTGTGAATTCACTTTTATATTCACCTGTGAGTGTTTGTTTCAGACCTTTCGCTCCCCGCAGCACGAAACCAAATCCTTCACTGTCTCTCTTCTGAAGAGTTGCACTTTTTTCTTCTATAACATAATCGCTGTGAATTCACAGAAATAGTCAGATGTCTTCCAGACTCCTTCTCTCATACCCACAATCCCACACACTGGCACCATTTATAATGAAAAGGAAACGGAGAGAAATGAAATTTCTCTTGCCTTAGTACTCATATTATTTCTGCAGTATGTACTGTATACTGCGCTATACACATTTCTTGCCAAGCATACTTTATAAAATTAATAGTTCTGGCTCTAAGTTATGATTGGATGAGCCACGTTGCCAAGACGTTGTAAAATGACTATAATCACCTATAACTGCACCCTTCCATAGAACCTTTTCTATGTGTTACAGTGAGTTAGGGTACCATCCATCAAACTTATAAAGATCACAAATTAATAAAGTCTTTCATAATCTTAACATTGTACATTAAACCATGTTACAAATGAACAGGAATTGTATCACCAACAATTTTTGTACAATCAACTTTTTGCAACCCAAAATAGTATATTTTTCAACAACTATACTAAACAAATAACTAGACTCACAGACTCCAACATGCAATGCATGGAGGGCATATGTAACAAAAAAAAGCATGCTATTATTTAACTATGCATGCAGTTTTACATGCATTAAAAACAAGTGCATGCAGTAGGAAGTATATACTTTGTTGCATGACGTAAGCAGTACGCTAGACGTTTGTTTATCATCACAATTAGAAACAAAATAAGATAAAAATATGACAGAAATAGGACTGAGATTGAGTTTGTACCTGTATGAGGTAAAGTTGTCATACGAGCCAACAGTGTAGTGCCGGAAAAGTCTCTTGGTGCGATCTTCTCTCGTCTCTGACAAACATTAAATTAGCACATTAATAACATATGTACATGAAGTATTAAACAAGCACGACGCGTCAACACTCCTGCGGCGAACACGTTTCCTCTCCACCAATCATCATGCGCGACGCGACACACTAACCAATCACGGCGCGGTCTGACGCGTTCTCCGTGTGCGCATGACTACACGTGCCGGATAGCGTCAAACTAACATTTCTTATTTTTTATTTATGTTTATTTTTAATGTCTCCTGGTCCGTGTTTCATGTTTAATAGACGTGATGAATTTAAATTCAATAAATATTCGGTGTGGGCGAAACACCCCCGAGACCCTCCAAAAATAAAAGGTGTTGCGCATGTGGATTGTGTAACTATGAAGTGAATAACGCTTAACATCATGTCTTGTGTGTATAGTGTGTGTACTAACCCAGCCGCGGGTCGTACTGTCTCATCTGGACCTCCTCCACACAGTGAGCAGGAAACCATCCGGTTCTTCCTTTAACAGTGCCCTCCCAGAACCCCCCCTCACCTATACTCAACACTGATGAAGAACATCATCATCACATCTGTACGGCACTGACCTTAAAATCATTCTCTGATCTCCACACAGAAAGCTGACCCACTGACCTTTGACCCTCTCTCCTCGGTTCAGGGTGATCTCCCCCTCGCCCTGTGGGGTGTGAGAGCTCACGGCGATGAAGGTGCGGCCGGGCACCGCGCTGTACAGCCGTCGCTTGGGCCCTCGAGACACGGCCGGAGGACTCGGTTCTCGCTGTACTGGGCTTCCAGGGCTGCAGTACGCAAACACGCATCCAAAAATGATCAGCCATTAAAATCTGTCAGGTAATAAACTCAATACACTGTACAGCATCTTAACATACAGATAACAGGTCAGCGCTTACCCCTAAAAATGTATACCAAGATTAATGCTCAGCAATTTCAACTCACTGGCCCAATGCTAGGATGTTGTGGGTGGTTGCCAGGGAGTTACTATGTGGTTTCTAGGGTGTTTCACTGCTGCATGGCTTCAGAAGAATGGAATATAGCATAGAAATGGCCATATGAAACAATTTAATGGCATTTTTGGTAGTACTGTAGGATGGTGTGGTTTTGTCATTTCTGTTTGTCTTTGGTCACTATTTACTTTCAGTGTATAGAAAAAGTATCTTTTATGTCTGACAGGGACAAAAAAATCATGTATGTAATGGTACAATTTACATTTTGGGTAAACTATCCCTGTAATACCCCACAAATCACAGACCCTCCACACCTGAGGTGCCCACGAGTGTGTCTCCTGAGACTGCGTGTGTGTGTGTGGGCAGCCTGGGGGCTGCGCTGGGTGGGGATGTGGTCATCGGGCTCCAGGGGGGGCAGACTGCGGAGGGAGGGGGCCGGAGAGGGGGCGGTCAGACTCTCATCCAGGGCGTTATCACTGGCCGATCGCATCAGAGAGCGACGCGGAGACACGCAGACCGAACGCCGGCGAGACGAGTATGAGGGCGTCTCTCTGAAAGGCACTGTTACACACAGACACGCTTACACACGTCAAAAATATATTTACATCCATAAACATAAATGTAAACCCAGTCACCTCTAAATAACAAAAATGAAGTTTTGCTTGTTGTCTCATTGGTCAGGGAGGGTTACTAGGTTAGTTAAGCAGGCCAGGATAGGTCAACATATTGATTAACGTTAAAGAAGACATGTTACTCGTATCAGTAAGTGAGCAGTAATTTTAGCAGTAACCTGGTAGAGGAGAATTTGAACCAGTGTAAAGGTGCTGTCAGTTATTTAACACTATCAGCTGGTCCGTAAGTGAGGAAAAAGCATTTTTTCCTGTGGAATGAATCAGGAAATCTGTCCGGGGAGTTGCACAGATGTGTTTAAGACTCATATAGAAAAAGACTGACACCACAGATGGAGTTTCTGCAGTCTAACAGAAAGTAAAGGACAGAAATCTGTCATAAATTCAGAGACATTTGATCTGTGAAATAGTTTATATGACCACACAACTGCTGTTTTAGATTATTTTAGTGTGTAATGTCATTAACATAGTAAGAATGATGTAAATTAAAGGGTTAATGATAGAAAGAGCTGTAAGTATTTGATGTTTCATGGTTTATGGATATAAATAAAGTCTTTATTAAAGGGGTAATATTTAATAATGATGTGAAGATGAGGACTGGACAGAGAGATAAGGACAAAATATTTGAGTCACACACAGAACCACAGAGAGAGATTATACACAGAAATAACAGATTACATCACACAGAGCATGACTGAGATTTACAAACACACAAATGAAAGAGATAAGCCACATCCACTAGTATGACACACGTCTGCAGAGACCACTTAACCTAAAATTAGACTGCTGATGGAAACAATAGCCACATACAAAACGCTTGTCTAACGTCTAAAACAACATCTTGTGGATTGTTTTGACAGGTTTGATGGAGTTGTGAGAATTAGATGCTTTTATGCTGTCATTTCTAGTTTTACTGTAATGTGTTACTCAAAATAAACAGTGGATTTGTGTGAAAGGAGTTTGAGTGTGTCAGTTTAATCCGGGTATCACACTCAGGTGTTAGACTCAAGTCACAAGGAAACACAGAGTCATGCAGAACTAGCTGTTTAAGTTCTGACCAACTCACCGACATCTGAGGTTTTATGAATCTTGATGATTTCTGCCAGGTCAAAGTTCCCCGCGATGATGGCAACCTACCACAAAACATCCACCATTCACACGCTGTTCATCAAAACTTCACACAGATGCGGTCCTGTGTGCTTATTTAAATAATGAACACAGAAGATGTGGAGCAGAATGTTGATTTGATGACGGTCAAATGTAAGAATAATAATCGAATGTGACTGATAATCAAAGACAGGCAGAGTTTTGACTTCATGAGCTGAGATCTGTTTAGAGAACCGTTGAGCTCAGGCATCAGTGTGTAGGTGAGTTGTGCTCACAGGTACCTGAAATGCAGTTTGGTTGTTGTAGTTTTTAATTTCTTTATTTGCTCCTCGAAACAGGAGAACTCTTGCACAGCCTTCCTGCAGAGATGAGAGGAAAGCGAGTGAGTGAAACAGAAACAATGAAAGGAGATTATAGTTTTATGTGTTTATGTGATCTGGAACCCAGCTGAGTGTAATGACTGTACACACTGGCTATGTGATGGAATGCGCTGGAACTGCATACTGCATACTATGAAGTATGTATACTTGATATTTTTACAGAGCCGTATGTGAAACAGTATGTGATGTCAAAGATTCAGACAGTAGCTACTTTGCATGCTAAATGATGTTCAGTTATAAGATATGCAGTTTTATATCATTTTGTATGTGTCTGAGCGTGTGTGTACCTGGTTGTAGAGAGCACACAGGTGTAGGGCCGTGTTTCCTGAGGCGTTCTGAGTGCTCATCTCCGCTCCATAGAATAACAGGTGCTCAAGATGCTGCACGTTTCCATGACGACAAGCCTATGGCACAAACACACACACACACGATTACCCACTGCTGCAGGTGTAACAAACAATGAAAGAGGATATATTTAGTCTCGCTGGAAAATGTGACTTTTTTGCTTCTCTTGAGGTGCAACGTGTGGATTCTGAGCAGAGAAACGGACAATTTACCTGGTGGACTTCCTGCCAGCCGTTCTCGTCGCTGTATCCCAGCTGGGCGTGATCGTACAGCAGCAGCTCACAGCAGTACGGATCTCCTCCGACCATCACGCTGTGATAAAGAGGAGTGAGCCCTCGACTGTCTTTATAATCCGGAGAGGCCCCCAGATCCAACAGCGTCTGCAGATACGGAGAGAATCAGGACACAGTCTTCCTTTGGAAAATGTGTGTGGGAGGAAAAGAGCCTCAACTCACAGTCAGTGCCACATGGTTGTGTGTTTGGACCGCTTTGTGCACCGCTGTCAGGCCGTCTCTGGTTCTGAAGTCCAGATGAGCCCCTCCACTCCTCAACACCTTGATCAGATCGGCACATGAGTCCAGCTGGGCCACGAGAGTCAGAGGAGATTCTGAAAACATCACACACAGCATGCTGGAGATAATCAGCAAAGCTAAATGTCAAATCGTTTAAACATGTGATTCGCTCGTTTGATTAGCTTGAACCAGCATCAGTCTGAACTTCCACAGCAGCATCTCTGAACCCACCTCCACTGTCAGTATCGTGAAAGTTGGGGTCCAGCCCTTTCTCCAGAAACCTGCAGACCTTCTCCACACTCCTCTGTTGAACATACTCCATAAACTTCTTCAGATTGGCCTTCAAGCAACAGAACACAGTGTTTTGAATAACTCAGTTGTTCATTGAAAATGTTCTCTTTGAAATAAAAGTGTACATACAATGTAAATCTCCCTACCTAGTGCACTTCAACCGTTTAATGGAACTAAGCTAAATTCATTCAGAAATTTTCAGAGATATTTAACAATCGTCAGGCTTGTGTAGCAACTCATGCAAAGAACTAGACGTCCATTACATATTAAAGTCTTCTGATTGGGTAAAAAAGTCACTGGCCACACCCCTCACACGTTTCTGCTGCTAGGGCTGGAAACGGGTGTGATTTATTGGAAATGTATAAATGTATGTTAAATGTTACCTTGGTATGTAATTTAGCCAGTTGCTTGTCATCTACATGACTCTGAGTGTAAACACGCCTCTTATAACGGAACTGAAAGACACACAAATAGATTGATAGACCAAGAAACATCCAGCAGTGAGATGACTGATGAAACGTGTGTTTGCACCTCTAGGTAAGGGACAGGCGTGATTGTTGGGAGGGGATACTCCCTGAGCAATCTCTCCTCATCGAGGAACTTCCCGGCTCGCCCGTTAAAGGCAGGAAGGAAGAGGCCGTAGTTAAGCACATCGGTCAGGCTTTGGGTCAAAGTGACCAGAACTCGCTGCTTACAGACCCACACTGGAGCCTCAAGATCCAATCGCAGGCATTTCTGCACACAATAATCAAGATGCAGGTATTTTTACTTCCTCATACATGAAGACCAAATAGCTTTGTGTTTAGTTTTTAAACCTTTTGCCTGTTTTTAAATATACAGCCAGACAGGAGATTGTAGGGTGAGAAAAGACGAATGGGATTAGAATACGTTGCAGGCTGGACTTAAATCTGCATCCCCGCATGAGCACCAAGGCTGTAAGTGTGTAAAGTACATGCACTAACATTTACACCATGAACCGGGCCAGGAGGTTTTAATCCTTTATGTGCAAATGTTGCTGTGTTTTCAAATTTCACAGTATTCCCTGCAGCCAAGAGCAAAAATCTGTCCATGAAACACTTTCTCTCCAAACACACCAGGCTTTTGACTTTAAAAGATCATTTAAAAGATCAAGGCCTGTGCTGTATATTCACACTTTATCATCTCTCTCAATAAAGATACGCTGAGATCATGACATTTTTACTTAATATATCACTTAAAATAGCCCAAACTCAAAAGAATTGTGTGTGTGAGTCTCAGAATTGTAAAAATAACACCACCCCCGTTTGCAGGTTCTTATGTAAAAAAGCAGCGGGTGAAAAATGAGAACAGGTTTGATATTCTGTATTTTATGGATCAAAGTCAGACAAGACTAAAAGAATCTTAACATGCTGACTACTTCCAAAAGGTGTGAGGTACGTTTGTGAATGTTTCATTGTATGCAAATGTTTCCAGTGGCTGGATTTGTAACTAACAGAATCATTTGAAATTATTAATGTACTTAGAAAACATAGTGGGGTCCATGGGGACTTTATGTGGGACGCCACTGTGTTGCGTTTGTATAATTTTAGACAAAATGAAAACTTGAATTTGTTATGAACGTCATCATTTGTTTTGCTTTAATGACATCATGCACTGAATCTGAGCTCCTCACATTTGTGTGTAATAACTCAAAGAAACAAAAGCATCTTATTTAGAAAGTAACTACAGTAGAAAGGTCGGAAAAATCTGGTGACCTAGATAAAGTAAAATAGCTTAAATTCCTTTCTAATAAAACAAATGCATCATAACTTTTGTTTGTTTCAGTGATAAAAAAAAGCAAATTTGAATTTCTACATTTAACCGGTGAAACAAATCCCAGATTTTCAACATGCTCGCAGACTTTTGGACCCACTGCATATGCAAAAAACGATGCAGACTAGAAACTTCATACATGTTGCATCCAAATGACTGCACAAAAACATGCATGCATGCACAAGCTTCACACACCCTCACACACACTCAACCCCAGCACTGCAGTGCAGATGTCTCAAACAGGCAAGAAAACTGCGTCTGCATATGCATGTGAGAGAGAGAGAGAGAGAGGGAGAGAGAGAGACAGAGCAATCACCGTTTGCTGCAGATCAGGGATTCCGATGCGGATGACAACTGCGTTTCCGTGGAGATCCTCCATAGATTCGGAGGTAGATTTCGTCCCAAGAGAGGCCCGAATGCTGTCATCTCCGTGGTTACCATTGGTAGGGGCGTATTGTTGCCGCGGCCGGTCGAGACCCTCATGTTTGCCGTCGGCAGGTGGACTGATAGGCATGCTCTGAAAGAGAGTGTGTGTGTGTGTGTGCGTTCTGCTCAACACGCCAGCCTCACAACCCTACAATACAACACACACAGACACACACCTGCATATTCAGTGTAATCCATTCTGAAGCTCCAGGGTTTGTATTGTTTTATGAGAGATATTTGATTTGTCTTTATACTAGTAAGATGTGCGTACTGTATACAGTGCTTTAAAAGTGTGTTTGAACGTACGGCATTAAAGAACAGCTGATGATGTCTTTATGTAAGCAGGGAGATAACATTTTAACCCTCATCACAAATCAAGATACAAAATATCGCATGAGAGAGAGAGAGACAGACAGAGATAGAGCAACTCTATTGGTTGTGAGTGGTTGCCATGGACACTGTGAAGCAGATCCACTTGGGAATAATGGAAATTGAGGGAACCCTGCATCCCAGGTTACCATGGCAACTCATCACTTCGCTTGTTCTGTCAAACCGTAGCGCTGGCACTTCCTCTTTACAGACAGCTGTGTGACACACACACACACACACAATACAGACCTGCCCACAGGTGACAATACACACTCGACTGTTAACACTCATTTCAAACACTGCACTCATCACACTGCCTTTAAAAACCTTCAACATTTCTATCCCCAAGTGCTCAGTGCTCAAGTGAAACATACAGCCTCAAACACACACACACACATACAATTAACACAGCTGGCCACATTAACACCCACTCAATCATTCCAACACAATCACGCAAACAAAAACTCTAAAGTCCTGAAGCACTATTGTCCTCAGAGACTGAAGGGAAGTCCTATCTTACATAACACACATTGTTATGCAGAACAGGAAGTGGAAAACACCTAAAGAGAATGAGACAGGTCTCAAAATAAAATCACCAGCCAGGTGTTTTAACAAATAACATTCTTTAACCGTAAGTTTTAACTGTATACTGTTATTGGCCGAGTCATTTATTGATGGACGGACAGATTCGATTAAGTCGTCTGTCTTATATCTAACAGACTGTTGCATGTTTAACAGAAGCTCAGATTGTTTTTGAGAACTGCAGTTTGATGCATTAATATTTAGTCACATTAAGATAGCTGAAATACCACCAGCTGGCT
This sequence comes from Ambastaia sidthimunki, assembly GCA_036877625.1. Taxonomy (NCBI): domain Eukaryota; kingdom Metazoa; phylum Chordata; class Actinopteri; order Cypriniformes; family Botiidae; genus Ambastaia; species Ambastaia sidthimunki. The sequence goes on along the minus strand of JAZGTK010002442.1, from coordinate 5,990 downwards.
GCTATGTACTGTTACACTTATTCAAATAAATAAAGACTAAAGAAATAATGTTGCTGTACTAGGAGATTGTATTGGTTGCCAGGGCTTTGTTATGCCATCGCTGGCTTGTTCTGGGCGTTTCTAGGGCGTTGCTAGGTGGTTACTTGTTCTGTTGGTTGGTTACTGATTCAAGGAGAATTAACCCACCTCCAGGTCTATTATTTGCATGTGCCTAGAGAGTCAGCCTGTTGAAATTTTTCACTTATATTTATCATTCGCAAGTCATCTTTGAAACGTAACAGCATACCTGCCTTCAACAAATGGACAAAATTCAATAGTTATGCACAGGAGTTTAATGCCTGAACAATTTTGACCTTATCAAACATCATGTCATAAATATTAATAACAGATAGAAAAGGAGAAGTTCACCTTTGACCTGGGCTGCCCATGTGAGATTCCTGTACGGTATATGTTTCCCTCTTTACAGTATTCCTAAATTTTTCAAGCTTTCCGTCTTGTATTCCAGTGTTATTTTGCCGGTATTCCAAACAGTGTACTTTGTATTTCCAGGTTGGTAAAGTATCAAGGCTAAATGTCCCAACACGATTTCAGGACACTTGAAGCCCGACCCTGATGCTGAATATTCCCAAGCAGGAAAACCGCCAGGAAAGAGGAAATTACAGCAGGAAAGTTCCAGATCATCTCAACCCATCTCAGCCAACCAAAAGTGTTTTTCGCTAATCTCGACCAATGAGCAACCAGGGTTTCGTTACCTCAACCAATCAACAACATCTCTATAAACACCTCAGGTAAAACTACATTTAAATCAGTTTTTCTGGTTGTAATACACATTTCTGCTGAGGACCACTGGTGGATAAAATGTGTGACATGAAATAATGTGCTTTAATAGATAAAATATTCATGCATGGTTTTTGATGATGCATTTTGCTGTCAGAATAGCAGCATTTTAATAGCGAAAATGGTGCCTGTCTGAATGAAGATATATAAAGTCTTCATAATCCCATCCGTATTAAATACAGGCTCATCAAAACTCCCACACATTTCTGCTAACACACACTCACACACACACACACACACACACAAATCACAACCATCAAGGTTCCTCAAATCATGCACTCCTGTGATCTTCAGAAAGTTCTCTAGATCTGTTTTCAGAGTAAAGCCCTTCTGGCTTCACACTTCACTTCCTGTGATCTCAGCTCAACTTCCTGCCTTCTTCCTGGCTGTAGGGCCGTGGCTCCTCTGGAAGTTTTTACAGGAAGTGCAGGAAAAGCTGCACGACTCTGATAACTTTGAATTTCCTCAGGCAATAGACAGATTCACCTCACACAACACACACAAACACACACACGGATGTGGAGCAGAAATAAAGACTGCTGGCACCCACACACACACACGTCTCAAAGAAGATAACACAATTACAGAAACGAACGCTAGCACTCATGTTGGAAGAAGGTTTTGTACAGTTGATTTGTGCTGAATATATCAGTATCTGAAATCATACATTTATTGTCAGTGATGAGCTGTGAAATATTTCATTGCCTTTTGATTTCATCAGAGTAAAAGGAAATCACTCTAGCGTGGTTTTGCTCGGTTATGTAAGACACACCTTAATATCTGTGTCTGTGTGGACGAGCCTTACTGGAGTTTAAAGACTACAGCTGAACCGTCCTCACTCTCTCTAATACAGCTGCTAAACATGCATTTGCTGTGAATCTCTTCTTATTCAGCACACAGGAATAAGAAAAAGTGTATTTTTAGATTCTGAAACAGCTTTAAGGTTTTCTCCATTTCATACAATAATAATCCTTTAGGTTTAAATGAATGCATTTCTTAAATTAGAAATACACAATCTCAATTATCGTGTGCTTTCAAAGCTGCATAATTATAAAAGAATACAAAATTGTTGTTTCGGATAGTATTAAAATTGAATTTAAAATGACATTTCATCTGTCTATTTGCCTAAATTTCCGAAAGGTAATATTGTAAGATCTTACTGCCAGAATTCAGACATTACAATCTGAAACATTATCTGAAAATCTTCTCATTGCTCAGATTTCTGAAAGTTTCCAAGGTTTGATTTAATGCACATTTAAATCATTGTATTTTAGTTTGTATCGAGCGTTGTCAAGTTACAAAATTCCTGATTACATGAGTCTAAAATTATTCGACCAAAACTTCTGGATATAGAGGAAATCTGGAGTCTGTGTCTACAATATTCACAAGTACACACACACACACTCATTCTCACACAGCATCCTCTCCCTTTGGGCATTTTGTCACCTCAGTACACAGATCCAGGAACAGTTTGATCAGCCAGTAATGCTGTGTGTGTGTGGGTGTCTCACCTCATCGCTGTCTCTGTTCTGAGTCTCAGTGCATCTCCATATCTCACTGTGAGAATTCACATGCTAAGAACTGTCACTGCATCGCAGTACCACCGCACCTCTCCAAGTCCTAGCTGCATCACTATGGCAACCAGAAAAATGGTTCACCAGGAAACTTTGCCTGCGTTTAAAGGGCCAAAGCATAAATCTGGAGCGTGTATCCTTTTGCATCTCCTAACGTGTGCGCGAAAGACTCAAAGTTCACGTGCACGGAGCTCCACACAGATGTTTAAGAAAGAAGTTTAGAGGTTAGACGAGAGACACAAGCCAGAAAAACGCAGAGAGAGTTGGTTTAACGGGTGGGCGTTATAGGGCTAAAAAGATCGGCCTCAGTCACGACAGAAATCAGGAAGACATAAAAGAATGACAGGTACAGAAGGCAGGTAAGAGGGCTGCGGAGATGTGTGTCTGTTCTGATTTGATGTCGCAAAAATAAACTCAACAGAAACAACCAGTGAAAATGTCTAGCAAACCTTTGATGAGATTAATCTTTGCCTGAGGAAGACACACACAGGGTGAACACAATACTCACACAAACACACACACAAGCACTAGAAATGGCCAATACATATACCCGCATAGGGATGCGACACAAATGAGTCTCAAATTTCAACAAACACACTCAAATTCTCACAAACATACACACACAAACACACACAACTAAGAATATGTAATAAATCATAAAACTTACCCAGTAAACCCAAGGCACACACTCCACACCATCTTGACTTCCTCTCTGAGCATCCGTCTCTGATTTGTCAAAGTGTGTGAGTGTGTGTAATTGTGCGTAATTGTGTATTTGGGCGTATGGGTGTGAGAAAGAGAGGAGAGGGAGAAAAGAGGAGAGAAAGAGGGAAAGAGAGAAACAGAAGAGAAGAGAGAGAGAGAAAGAGAGAGCGGAGGCAGAGAGAGAGTCTAACTCTATGATAGGAATGCTCAGCCCACACAGTGCAAGCATGATACACTGACTGTGTGTGTGTGTGTGTGAGAGAGAGAGAGAGAGAGAGAGAGAGAGAGAGAGAGGTTTAGTCTCCCACTTCTTTGCGTGGGCAAGGCCTGAATCTCACTCACTGTCTCTCTCTTCCCATCTCTCTTACTCTCTTTCTCCCTCTCTCCATAACGGCTATTACAAGAGAACAGCAGAGATGGGTGGAAAAACAGGGCGATTGTGAATGAGCATGCATGGGGTGGGGGGGGTTAAAGACCCCCAGCAGTGGTCTCGTATCTGATTGGTTCTTTTTTGGACAGAATTTTGCTGACAAGCTTGATCAGAAACAACGAATGATCGCCATGGCAACACGCCAGATGTAAACATCAGCAGACGTGTTTCGTTGGACGTGCGTTTGGAAAGACCCTCCCCAACAATAAGACCCTCACGAGAGGTCAGAGCAGTGACATACAGTGTAACACACACACTTCCTCTCACACGTATAGATCGTCCTGGTAACACATTCATGGACAGACACGGGTATAAATAGAAAGTGACACACACGGGTGGGAAAAAATGATGCTTTAAAAAATGAAGCCTATTTTTATTTATTTTTAGTGCCGCAGTGTTGCCGGTGAGATTTTTTATTACAGTGAATTGTCATTAAAATGGTCACGGTGCACAAACCCATAATGGTCGAAAAAATGGGCCTTATTTATTTTAAGCCAAAGATGGTTTAACATTTCCATATTTTGATTCTGGGGTAAAATAGGCCTGAATATTTTTTTAACAGCTGTAAACACAGAAATCTCAGAGGGGTACAAATAAGATTACAAATCAAGTGTTCGTACAGCCAATCACAAGCTGAGCAGCCTCTTATTCACAGAAACTTAATAAAGCTTATCCATTTATTCTGAGCATGCGGGGAAAATGCTTACAGCGTTACAGAGGAATGAGACACAAGGGAAGCACACTGGCCAATCATAACTATTATTATGAATAGCAAGGAACCTCAGTGCAGTATTAATAGTGCCCCTGAGCGCAGCTGCACGTGATGCCTCTCCCATTACTAATGTGTGTCCCCAGCATGGAGCTGCACGAGGAGGCCCTTTCATCAGCACCTTGTGTCCCCAGCATGGAGCTGCACAAGGAGGCCCTCTCATCAGAATTCCTCCGCATGCGTTCAGTGTTGCTCTGGCTGTGTTTGGGGGCCGCCTGCTGGATGAGATCCTTAAAGTCAATTTAAAATGTTTCTATCTTCTTTCTAACCATTAGCTGTTTGTGTTACTGTACCTTTAAGACTAATATGCAAATAATCTGTGACACATAAATGTGGGTGGTCATATGTTAATTTGTTGGTCGCTCTGACATCATAATGACGCATTCCGAATGACCTATTTTTGCCATAATTGTTTCCATAAATGGTCTGGTTGGACTGTGGAGGGGCTTTGCACTGTGCAAACATCAGTGTAGAACAATCTTGTTTTAAAAAGAGATGCTAATAGTTGTACAGGGCAGAATACAAAATGCCTCTAATACTGTTCTTCAAAGTGAAACAGATGTGTTTTACAGAATGCAGTACTTTTAATTAACTTAAACTTTTCATTGTGATGTACGTGACAATAAAGACAAAAGAATGAATTAGCATAATGGTTATAAGTTTGGTTTAATGCTGTTGCACCTGTTAAACTCCCCCGGATGAGGTTATTCCGGTGGGCGCCGCCCTGCAGGCGGGAATCCTGGTGGGAAAAGATTCCATCATTGTAGACTGCTGCCCTAGTGACATTACCGTCAAGTCTGGAGCTGTATTCATGCTTTAACACAAGCACACACAGGTTAGTATGCTGTGAATGAGTTCATCTGTGTGCTCATCTCTCTCAGCAGGGGGATGACTCGGTGTGGAGGTGTTCAGTTGTGTTTCCATCTGGCACACCTCTCCCGGCCCACCGCCAGCACACACTGCAGGGTCTGGCAGGCTGTCTTCAGTCTGGAGCTGTACCAGGAACAGAGACCCATCACACAGGTTGGCATCCATTAAACACATTTCTGTTCAAATCTAAAATAAGGAGGGAAAGTGTACAGGAAATGTTTTAGGACTCAGGGTTTTATTGTGACAGTGACTGCTGTATTTTACTTCTGCTCTGATACATAACAAACAATAAATATTTGGAGTTGACATTTTATCGGCCTTGCAGGTGATGTTACATCTTCTGCTCAGGAAAAAATACATGATTCATTTTAATACAAAAACAGTCACCAGTTGTTTAAATTGTGAAGTTTAAACCCTGATGACACTGTTACAGCTGTTTAATCACACTGTCAACATCAAACTCAACAGAATACAGAACTAAACACACACTTTCACTTTGCAAATGAGGAATTCCGGGAATGATTTTAATTGGCCAACCAAACTTTGTTCCTAGTGCCTTTTTTATATTATAACCCATAAACAAGACAATAATAATAGCAAAACTAAATTTACAGTTATAAATATACAAATATATCACATATAAGAAAGCAATTACATATATAACAAATAAGAAAATGTACCAACCTGTTTGTTTTCGTGCGCGTGTTTCCGGGTGTGTTTTCGATTGGCCAACATTTGTATTCTTTCAGTTCAGTTGCTTGGAAACGGTGACGCGCAGCCCAGTTTACCAAACAAACATATAAAG
>JAZGTK010002441.1:0-31885 GCA_036877625.1 Ambastaia sidthimunki | reverse complement strand
TGATTTTTTAGGTTACATGACTGTGCTCCTCCTGCATACATACTACATCCTACTACATGATCTCCTACTACATCAGCCCATAATTAAGGCATGAGCACCAAGGGTGCAAGGACCAATTGTAATTGCTCCATTTATTAGGGCTCAAGCTTGAAGTTAAAACATGCATCCATGACATCAAGACTTGATGATTGCAATGCCTTACTGGGCTGGCCTGCAAAACCCCCAGCTGGTTCAAAATGCAGCAGCCAGAGCTCTTATAAGAATGAATATTACCATATTAGCCCGGTTCTGTCAACAACGCACTGGCTGCCTATCAAGCATCATTTAAACTTATAAATTCTGCAAAAAACCTACAAGGCCCTGAACATTCCTTCACATTCACTGTGAACTGAAAATTCTGTGCCCAATACTTTGTGCTTAAACTTTGGAACAGTCTTCCCAGTGTTGTTCAGGAGGCAGATACACTATGCCAGTTTAAATCTACATTAAAGACCCATCTTTTTAATGTAGCCTACACATAGTCCTATGTATTTATTACTCAAATCCCTTAATGCCTTGTTAGGCTGCATTAACTAGGCAAACTGGAACAGGGACACTTTCCATAAGAACATTATATTTTTTTTAATGTTTTTATACAAGAAAGTTATGGATTGCAGCTTTAACGTGCCAGAGAACTGGCCCTCCCAGTTGAGCCTTGTTTCTCCCAAGGTTTTTCTTCTCCATTTATACATCATCAGTTTTCATTCCTTGCCAATATCTCCATGCTGGCTTGCTTACTGGGGGACTGCTGACATTTAATTTAGGGTTAGGCTTCTTAGGCTTCTTGCAATCTTGGTATCCCTAATTAGTTTGATTAATATATACATCTTATAATGAACAATAATATAATTTTGTATTGTGTTTTCCATGTTGTATATCGTCACCGTTGGGCGGAATCCTCGTAACTCCATTTTTATGCTTTGTTGTTTCTTTCATAAATCGATACTATCGGTCAGTCCCCACATGGCTGTGTAAATTTTAGAAATGATTAACCAATGAAAAGTGTTGAAAATAGCTTGGGACTGTCTGAGACTCTGCAACAATTTAGAAATCCTTGTCAAGCAACACGTTATCTGAGGTAAATGTCCTCAAAACACTGGTTATTCATGATTCAAATATGTGTGTCAGTTATATGCCAAACAGTTTTAAAAACCGTTTTAAACTGTTTTAAAAACAGTTTGTGTGCAGATTAATTTCCGCCTAGTCATCTTATCGTTTTATTTTGGTATTGCATCACTCAAAGCTCTTAAACATTTAAAATAGAGTTCAGGAAGATGTATGTAACCACAATCATTAGCTCTGATTAGCTCTTAAAGTCTCGTCTCTTGTCAAAAGGCTCAACACGACTGCAGACTTTGATAAACACGACGTCTGTGTCCGTACTATTCTTATCAACTATTCTTATAATCTCCCTGCTCCCAAATATTAAATTTCGTATCACCGATTAAACATGCTTTTGGGGAAATGCTGTGTTAATGTTGGTACACAACAGTATATGATAGCAATATAAGGTATAATACCAACTTTAACAATACAATGTTTAATAACTTAAAAAATATGCAGTTTTTTTATTTCCTGAAAAATTTTGATGATTTCCTGATGATTTTGGAGATATGCGGATTCCGTCCGACAGCAACGGCTATCAATATTTTTATCGACAGCGTTGATATTTTTATTTTTTTCTTTATTTGATTTTTCATTATATTTCAAGCTGCTTTGAAGCAATGCAACACTGTAAAAAGTGTTATATCAATAAAATTAAAATAATTATTATTAGGGGTCAAGCCTCAAAGTGTTCTTATTCTCTCTTAGTGTTCATATTCCTAGAGTTTATGGCAGCTCCTAGAACCGTACAGAGGGAGGTTATGAAATTTGGCACATATATAGAAGACCCTTATCTAAAATGTTACTGGACCAAATTTGGTGTCTACTGTATCTCAAACCCTCTAGCGCTACCAACAGTTCACTTATGTTCATGCCAATTTCAACGTACCCTTTGATGTCATTTTCCATCTTTAATATTTTCCCGCTACTTTCAAACTCCTCCTACAGCGTTTGTCTGATTTCTTCAAAATTTGGTACATTGCATCTAGAGACACCCCAAAAAAAAAAAGTTATGGAACATATCACGATTGCACACTTACCGTGTTTGTATACCACACCTAAAAAAAATTTGGGTGAGCACATAAAAATGGATATGACGCTGTATCTTGGCAATGCTTTTGTGTTTTGACACTTGATAAGTGTCATCACAGGCATGACCTGAGGACACATGCACAGTTTCGTCACAGCACCACTTACTGGTCAACAGATTTGATTTTTTTTTTATTTTTGCTTATAACTCTTAAATGCTTTGTCCTAAAATCATAAGGATGGACTCCTTACATACCTTGAGGCATGCCGAGTCAACCATATCTAGTGTTCCATGGTCAGCAGTTTTGGCGTCATTTGGAAGTTTGCAGTTTTCAACAAATGCAATTGCGTATCATTACAAAACTTTGTACTGTTTGTTATCACCATAGCCTGAGATGGCCTGCAAAGTTTGGGGCCAGTGGAACCTTGTGGTCAAAAGATATTGAAACAATAACAACATTTATGAAAATGCTTATAATGTGATTGCAATAACATATTATTATGCAGCTTTTTTCTTTAGATTATTTGACTCATGCCAAGTCCTACAATACAAAATTTGTCCTCAATCCTACTTCCTATTCACCATTTTGAATTATATAAAAAAAATCTACTTTTCCCACTGCATTTGACCAATTTGCATGGTATACTTGGTATGTAGCATCTAGAGACACTCATGACAAAAACTTATGAAATTCATGTTGATTGTTCAAATTGTTTTGAGGTTGCAGCGTCATTTTTTGTATTGACTTTGTAGGTGTCACAACGCCCTGACAGACAGACTAATAAAAATTTGGTGACAGCATCACCTATTGGTAAAAAGCTATAAATTGTTTTATAATGGGTTTATGTTTTCTTTAACTGCTTTTTCTAATCTCATTATCAGAGATGTCCACAAATATTTCCATTAGTGCTATATTTCCATTATTCGATGGGATTGATCTTGTAATTGCTGCTAGCAGCCATTAGGTCCAGGGCAAAGGCTGGCACATGGGCTAGGCAGGGGGCCTCAGTATCACCCCTGGTACAGGCCACATAAGGTGCATATGTTTTGTTCATAAACATGACAGAAGTTAAAATGTTTTTGTGTGTTGATCATCATAATGCTATAAAATCTGTTGATTAATATTAACTTTAAACCTTGAATATTCCTTGAAAATGTCACTGATATAGCACCCTTATATATTATCTCAAGTACTGCTACTTCATGACAATGAGCTGCAGTGTTTAGAGATGGCTCCATGCAGACGGCATTGGACCACCTGAGCTGCAGTAATTACAGAAACCAAAGTCATTAATTATCATACATCAATCATTTACTTCACCAAACAGCCTGTTTTTATCCAAACACACATGTACAACCCTAAATATTTAGAAGCTCTTGTCCTAATAAACAAGGCATAGCTGCCCAGAACAAGAAAAGTAAAGCCCATGAAAAATCACTGAGGGCAACTCAGGTGAGTGATCTTCCTGAGGGGAAAACATGGATTCAGACATCCATCGAGAACAATCAAGTAAGTTATGCAAATACTGTATTTGGTGCAGAACATTGGCCATACATTACAAAACCCATCCATGTAGACAGAATAATGGAAGGAGAGCTAAAGTTCACTAGTCAGGATTACAATTTAAGTAGTATTCTGTACTGTGGTTTATTTTTACAATGAGAAACCAGGGACAGCTAGACACAGTTACTGAAGGGTTTACCCTACTTAACAAGCATTTGTAACTAATAAATGCTCCTCAACAGCCTGATGGTGTGAATGTTAAACAAACTTATGTGTAGCTATATGAACTACATTCATGAAAGCCCAATAATGCCTATTCTGATGAATTAGAGCTTCCTATTACAACTGATAGAGGGTCCTCAGCTTTTCCACCTTCTGGCTGGCAAGGGGATGGTGTGCTGGATGGTGACATCTAGCGATGTAGTTTTTTAGCTGTCTGCTATCTCCCCTTGCATTTGTTATCCTGAGGTGAATGTGGAGTAGCAAACTTAATTGCGAGACGAGGGTGGACTAAGACTCCACTCCTGCTAGTGCTCAGCCTAGCCTTTATGCAGTTGGCCCAATGGCACACTTCGATGGCGTGTTAACACTAGTCTTTGAGATTCATGGTTGAATCCCAGGTTGAACACCTATGTGTTTGTGTATGTAGTGTGCTATTCTTTTTAGAAGCGCTTTGTTCCCGCTCCCATGGTGACAGACTGACAAAGCTATCGGTTGCATTAAGCCTACTCTCTTAAAGGAACACTTTTTTTTGGAAATAGGCTCATTCTCCAACTCCCTCAGAGTTAATAAGATGAGTTTTACCATTTTGGAATCCATTCAGCCGATTTCTGGTTCTGGCGGTACCACTTTTAGCATAGCTTAGCATAATTCATTGAATCCAATTAGACCAGTAGCATTGCGTTCAAAAATGACCAAAGAGTTTCCATTCAGCCGAATCCATTCAGCCGATCTCCGGTTCTGGCAGTACCACTTTTAGCATAGCTTAGCATAATTCATTGAATCCAATTAGACCAGTAGCATTCTATTTAAAACTTGACTCTTCTGTAGTTATATTGTGTACTAAGACCATCAGAAAGTAAAAAGTTGCAATTTTCTAGGCCGATATGATTAGGAATTATTCTCTCTTTCCGACATAATAATCAAGAAACTTTGCTGCCGTAACATGGGTGCAGCAGACGCAGTGTTATCACGCAGTGCCTGAAATTAGTCCCCGGCTATAACTTCCAACGTGAGCGGGTACTAATTTCAGGCACTGCGTGATATCACTGCGTCTGCTGCACCCATGTTACGGCAGCAAAGTTTCTTGATTATTACGTCGGAATGAGAGAATAGAACCGGAGATCGGCTGAATGGATTCCAAAACGGTAAAACTAAACTTAATAACTCTGAGGGAGTTGGAGAATGAGCCTATTTCCAAAAAAAGTGGAGTGTTCCTTTAAACACGTCTGGTTTATAAGCCATTATTACCAAGCCCTTGTTCAGTGGTGTGTGTCATTGTTGTGGCCTGAGAGAAGCATTTTTGTTACCAGCTGTGTGCGAGTAGGGTGTTATTGCATTATGCCTATGGTGATTGTTATTGCATTATGCTTATGGCTTCAACACGGACCATGTGGCAGCCACTTTCCTTGGAATGGTGCAGTTTATATTATGTTTCCCATAGCTTCAAACCAGACACAGTATTGAGTTCCCTCAAAAAGGAACTTTACAAGTAAGAGGGGGAACATGAGAAAAGGAAAAAGACATGCTCTACAGGTGCTCTAATATACATGTAGATGCATGATGCACATCAAGCACTGCCATGGATAAATTACACTAGCATGATTAAACATAAGATTCAGAGACCAGTCACAGCGAAGGCGTTCCCCATAGCATCAAACCAGACGTATTGTCTAGTTTCCTTACTCAGGGAACAAAGGTTGTACATGTAACAAAGAGATGTTTCGTAAATTTGTTATATCTTTTGGGGTGCTGGCCTCAAACTTTCCAGGTACTGTCAAAGCACAGCCCCAATACATTTTTCCAGATTTTGTAAATGGACTGCATTTATAACATTACATTTTAAGGCAAATTAAAAATGGTCCACTCCCAAAATTGACTCATTCGGCATTCACTCATTTACAACTTCTCACCTGATTCTATAGTCTGCCATAGACTTCCAGAGTGGAAGAAAAAGAACACTAATGGCCACAAAACTAACGCATACATTAGGGGTCTTTGCCTTTTCCCCTAATAAAAATGGAGCAAATGATTACTAATTTGGCACACACCTTTTATGTCATTTTCAGAAAAAACATGTATATACTAACTACAAATGTTCGCCTTGGCCTGGCTCCGCAATAAATGTCTCCAAACTCACCCTGGACATAGGTGGAAGTATATAAATGTATTATTATCCAAAAATGACTGATTGATATACTAGACAAGACCCTTACTCGTTTGCTACAGTCAAGAGGAGCAATTTGAAGCTGCATTGAAACTTTATTTTGGACCTTTAAAACGATGAACCCTGCTGAATAGCTTTAGATCAAGGATGGGCAACTGGTGGCCCGCAGCATCTTCAAATATGGCCCGGTGGACAATATTATGCTCTCGTCAATTTTGATAAATTTGAGAAACAAGATTAGGGAGGATGTTAATTCTAACCTAAACCAGGAGAGGCCGCTATTGCTCCTGCCGATCACTGCTATCACCGTAATTACAGCGTAGTAGGATGAGCGCACTAATTTGGACGATCACGAAAATAAGCAAAAAGACAAGAAAAATTGACTATGAAAATCGTGTTTTCCAGTCGAAAGTAAACTGTGAATGTTCTCTGAACTGAAAGGTAAATGCATGTGTTTGGGGGTAACATGCTATGGATTTATAGCACTGAATGGTTATATTCTTATACTCAGTCAGGGATATCTTTAATAGTATTATGTGGGTTTTGGTAATAGCATGTTTTTGTTAAGCACTTTATTTCAGGTTATGTTGAAAATGTTCTGTAAGATACGATCTTTGTACATTTGTTTTGTGTACATTCAGTGCAATTGAGATTTACATTTACATTTGCTTGTGGAAGTTGACCATTTAAATGAGCATAATTGCAGTTTTATAGTTATATTTTTTAAAACACACACACACACACACACATTGAACTAATTGTACACTGAGGTCCTTCAGTAAAATTTCCCTCAGTAAAATATTGAGGAAGATGATGCAAAATATGAGTGTGAATTAGTAATCTGGCCCCTTGGTTTAAGGACAAAAATTACTGGCCCTTGTCATTATCAAAGTTGCCCATCCCTGCTTTAGATTAAGAAAAATCCTGAAATTTCAGAGAATTTTCAAGAACCTTTTTTAACTGAAGAAGGAAAAACAAACTCCTTGGATAACATGGGGGTGAGTAAATTATCAGGAAATTTTCATTTTGGGTGGACATATACGTTAAGTAATATTTTATTAGGTGACATTTACTTTCACCTAAGTGATATATATGTGTGGTATCTCTACTTAAGTATAGAACTTTTTCCACCATTGTTCAAAACTGAATTGATGGTTTCATGCTGTTGGCAGTCAACAGCATGAAATTTACCATAATTTACCACAAACCACAAGTGAACCTGTATTTAATGTAAACTGGGTCATATCTTCTTTCAGCTTGAGCAGTTTTAGAAAATATTGGCATGTTACCCAGCCTGTGCTATCATACTGTGGCATTTGATTTAATTTGAGGGCACAGTGTCTGTGACACTGAACAAATCTGAACCTGGATTAATAATGTCACATGGGCTCGAGGAATGTGGCCATGTTATAAACACAGCCGATGGGACTGAGGACAGTGAATTAGTGAATTTGTCAAGCATGTCCTTATAGAGCAATAACAAGAGAATCTGGATGTGATAAATAACCCAGTAAAATGCTTAGGGACACAGCCAGACACTCAGGATTAACAGAGTAAATATGTTTAGAAAAGATGGTGTTTCCTCAAATGGTTTGGCCAGTAAAATCTTCTTAGTTGTTTGCTTCTCTGCTCTTGTGTTTATTAGTGGTGACAGTAAACTTGGTGAGAAGCTGCACTTTTGCTTTATTATGTCTGACATGAGACTGTGAGATCCTGTCAATGAATGGCAACATTTGTCAGTCTGGTAAGAAGCATGACAATGTGTTACCTATTGCACTTGGCAATGATTTCATTAGCATTTATCTCATCACATTCAACAGGTCAACGCCAAATGTTCAGCCCATTATCTCAGATACAACAAGCAACATGGTTGTAGAGGTTGTAGAGACACTAAGTGAAGTGATGTGCTGGCCTGACTCTCTAACCAGTAGTCCACCACTGCTCCTAAAAAGCAGTAATACCCCACATATTACAAATACATCTGCCATACATATGAAATCTGTCATTTAAACTGCTAACTCTCTGATTGGTGGTTTCTGACCAAATAATTATATTTGATCAGAGAAAAACGGTCATCTCAGCTACAAACATTTTTCCATAACAGAACCAGAGGCAGACCCTGTAATCTTATCATGCACTGAGGAAATCAGATGAAAGTCTTTATGTGGAGATGAATGCAAAATGTTAGATTCACTTTTGTACTACAACTCTTAGTGTTGATGAGTTTTTCACCAGCTGACCAGAAAGTCATGTATGATACAGGGGCATTTCTCTGACCTACACAGCATCAGGAGTGAGTACTGCCAGAACTATTTTATTCATAGAAAATTTGGAAACATATGAATTTTTAAAAAAGATTTTAAAGCATAGATAGATTTTTGCAATTGGGTCGGATCGAGGTCGGATTATATTCACACCTTAAACGACCCGTACCAGAGTTCGTTTGGAACCGAACCAAGACCACCTCTTCAGCCGGGTCTTGGATCAGTTGTTTGGTGCGGACTATTTACTTGTCTACAGATTTTAATGTATGGTGGTTTTTAAAACAACATAATAACAACTGTATTAAAACTATATATTAATGCCTTTAAGAGTCAGTGAATTTTACATTCCAGTTTCAGTTCAGTTTCATGGTGCACTTAAACTGAATTAATTTGGAATGTTTTGAATAAATTTAATGTCACTTAATGTTTCATTATTTTGAGTTGCTTTCATTTTTATGCCTCCTAAATAAAGAAGGAATGTCTCAGCTTTCTAAGATATAGCCTAATTATTTTTTTCTATTATTTAAGTGTTGTGAAATAATCTAGTCAGAGTGTCAGATTTTTTTATTTTAAGAAAAAAAGCTTTCTAAGATTAAAAACCATTTTAGTGAATTGTTTATTTCGACATAAATTAAATAACAGTTAAGGAAAAATATATTGTATAGCAAGCTGTTGGCGTCTCCTCGCGGTTGAAACGTGGGTCGTTACGTGAGAGATGATGAATATCAGTAAGCAGGAGACTTTGTACATACTGTCCTACATACTGTTCATTCATGTTAACTTTGGATAAAACGCGCATTTTAAGACAGGGAGATGATGATTTACTCGCGCTTCGTTGCGGCTGTGTTGAGTCTAAAAAGCATTTAATGTTTGAATTTCGGGATTAAAATGATCTACTTTCTATCTTCACAAGCAGCTCATTATGACTCAGAATATGAGAGTCTTGTGAGAATAAGATCAGTGACGCAGGTGATGGAGAGCAGATGCGCTACAGGCTCAGCTACAGTCAGAGATGCCGGTGCTGCTGTTTGTGGAATTACATTCTAAAATAAAGACAGACTGTTTGAACCGGTGATTTTTCGCGTCTGATGTATTTCATAAATTGATCTGAAATAAAGCAAATACATTTATGCGTGAATTTCTCGCATTATAAAAGTTAGATTTGCGGGAATGGTTTAAATTATACGCAATCCCCGCAATCCCGCGCACATTTCAAGCCCTGAAAAAGACTGTTTGTGGGGTTAGTCTTTAAAAAGACTGTTTGGGTTTTTAACTAAATAAAGAGATAGCAAACAGATAGCGAGAGATGACACAAAAGAACTTGGCAAGAGAATTGGTAGATTTGAAATGAAACTGTGTGCTTGATTTGTTTGTGTTGTAGTTGTTTTACCGCTTGCATTTCGACATGGGGGGAATCTGCTGCATCTCCTTTGTACTAATAGCCAGTAAATCTGTGATTCCCCCCCACCGTTGAGAACCATTTATTTATTTTTATGGGGCAAAATAAACATTATCATTTCATTTCAGATAAAGCCCTGCTATCATTTTTCTAAAGTGATATAAGAGAAGTAGAAGGGAAAGTAGAATAAGATTTTACTAAAAGTGACATTAACAGACTGCACATGTGCAATAATGACATGAAGATGATTGAAATTAGATTAAATGGGCACTCACGTTTCATAGATTTGTCTTCTGGTCCCAGAAATCTCACATGAAGGCAGTTTTAATATTAAAACTAAACATTTAAAATGATCTGAGCTATTTCATCCACATGAACGCACACTGTTAACAGCCGTGTTTTCAGAGTTAGAGCCTAACTGAGAAATACAACTCTCCTGTAGATGTCCTTCATACATCATAGGTGTGGCCAAGTAAACATTATCATTACTTTATGGCAAAAAAACAGCGAAAAGTTCAGTCATGTGTTGAGATACGTGACGCGAGTTGTAGCAGCGGCGCGCTGCGTCGGACTCTTGCAGCGTAGATTGACTATTTCAGTTCTAGACACTTTCTTGTGCTGTCGCTCAGCTTTAGAGAGAAACGAGAAAAACTTCTGTTTCGGCCTTGGAGATGCGTACCCTACCAAAACTTGAATGGCACGCCATTTATACAGAAATACAGCGATATAAACACACGTATGACAAAACTAGAAGAATATATAGACACGTACTCTTGAAATGATGAGCGGTGTGCTGAAGTCTCGTCCGCCCACCAGCCGAAAACCCCACGGCGACGGGCCGCTGAGAGTCACGCTGCGAGACATGCTGCAGTCAAACAGTATCCGACTGAAAGCGCTCCAGAGAAAATCTGCGCTCTCCTCATTCACCCTTGAAATAAACCAGCAGAGCTGACGAGTGAGGAGGAGCTAAACCCACAGCAGAGCAGGAGGTGGTACCAGAGAGACATACACACTCAACACAACTCATTCAACATTATACAGACACCAAACAAAACTCATTTAACACTACACAACCACAAACTGCAGTCAAGACCAACGCCAGCATACAACCACATAACCCTAAAAAGTCAAAATAAAATAATAATAAACATCTACATTTATTCATTTGGCAGATGCTTTTATCCAAAGCGACTTACAGTGAATTCAAGGTATACATTTTTATCAGCACTTGTGTTCCCTGGGATCGAACCCACAACATTTGCGCTGCTAACGCAATGCTCTACCAGTTGAGCTACAGGAACACTATAAAAGTCACTATGGCGATTCATCAGCAGAATTTTATGTGTTACAATTTTCATTTAGTTTCTATGAGCAAATAAATATAAACACTAATGAGCTGAAATTAGCATCATATTCAATGTTAATGTTCTATGTTTTATTTTGGAGTTGACTGAACACATTAACTACAACACATTTGGACCATTTGAATAAATAGACGTGCATTAGAAATACCTGTCATTATGGAGAAAAACAAACGTTGGGAGAAACCAGCCTCAGCTGGGAAGGACTGTTGTCCTGTAGCATGTTAAAGCTGGCTGCAATTTTTTTTTTTGGTTGAAAACTGAGCTTATAATACTGATTTATAGTTTTATATTGACTTAAAAATGTCAAGGTTTTATACCCTAAGCAATTAATTTTAAACTACTGAAAAAAGGTATATGTGTTTTTTTCATTTTGTGTGATATCATATACTTGTTTAGTCTTGTTCAAAGATTCAAGTCATTCTATTCAAGATACAGAAAAATCAAAATGAATGAATGGGGATGACAGCACATTCAACCAACATGACTTGACTTGGGTCTAGATTAAGTCTACATCCTCTTAGTCACCCTAACATAAAGAAAGCAACCAAATCCCATGTGAATAATCATTGTGTTGGTGGTGTTTGATATGTCCATTAAGATTTTTTCTTCTGACTACGATGTGTGTCAGATATGCAGAGTGAATAATGAATAATGTTATTCAACAAACAGCCCTGCGGAACATTTCCTAAGTCTGACCCACCTGATCAATTCTTTGAAATGTCCTTGACTTCAGTGGTTTGAATCCCAGCCAGCAGCTCCACATTACTGTAAAAAATGCAATTTGTTGTCTAAGTAGGGCAAAACATCTCTTGTAGACAAGACACAAGACTAGACACAATAGACCTGAGCATATTAAAATATTAATAAGTTTAAGATTAAACCAAAACACTAGTAAATACAAACCCTTACCCTGTTTCAGATCACCTGACAGATGTTAGTCTCAGTTTATGACTTTTAATAAAAACTTGCATAAATAAAGCATGATGTTTATGTAAATGATTATTATTCTCTTCTGTTTATGACCTCCATGTATAAATGTTCACATCAGACACACTTTAAAAGAAATGGAACTTTGTAGCTCCTCCTCAAAATATTGCCTCATGTATTGTAACTTGTATAATTATTACAATAATCATGAGTACTACTTCACACCTGTAATTACAGTCATATCATTATTCCACTCCCAAACCTGGCTTGTTAATACTTGGTGAGTTCAGACCTCACCCTGTTTTCCATACAGTGTGTGAAGCTTAACACAACAAAACTTTTACATTATCTCACATACACACGACACTTTAACACATGCAGAGTGTGAGATGAGGGAATTAGGCACATAAAAACAGAAAGCTGAAGGAATGCTAGTGAGATTATAAAAGTGTCTTATTATTCTGCGGTCTTTGATATTTGAATGTGACTGGTCATAAAATATTTGTGGTCAAGTATTTTGGTATAATAATAATTCCTTTATAGTTGTGTTAGTCTTTCTTTTCAACATGATTTAATAATTCCAGCTGAAATCAATATTTCCTGTCCATGTATTTATTTGGTAAGTAGCTGTGATTATTAATTTCTATGATAACCCGATGTTGTAATGACTCTTGGGCAGTGAGATCCATTTTGCAGCTTTATTCAAAAGTTAACAGGCAGTAGTCAAAATCCAGCAAACAGGTATAGTAGAGGCAAGGCAAAGACATAATCATTAAACAGGCAAGTGTCGTGGCAGGCAGCAGACAAAAAGGGAATCCAAATAACAGGCAGTGGTCAAAGGGCAGGCAGCAAACAATCAAGAATCCAAAACACAGTACAGGTAATAACAGATAATCAGCGATGACAAGAAAAACACTCAGAAATGTTTGCAGGGCAAAACAAGACTTTGCAATGACTCGAAGTTCTTAGTTGGATGCAGTTTATATGGAGTGGCAATGACTGATAGTGATAGGTTGTTCTTGAACGATTCGTTTATTTTGAACTAATCTTTAATGTGACTCGGGAAGAATGAGTCGTCACGGGGAGTGATTCGTTCAGTCGCGCACTGGAAAGAGAATTGATTAGTTCATCTCTCGAGTTTTTCGAGTGATTCGTTCTTTTGGTTAAGCGTACTTAAACCCGAAGACTTGTCAGATAAGAGATGACGTGAGCTAATCATAGACTAAAGATCCAGGTAAACAATAAATTATTGTTTTCTGTTTCTTATAGCATTAGTTTTGTCTTGTTTGTAGTGTGATCAACGTTTGCGTAAGTAGTAGATGTGTTAGGAAAGTAACACGTAACATTTTAATTATATTTTGCTAAAATGAACAAAATGAATGAAATTACTCAAAAAAAGATTTGTTCATTTTGCTGAACAAGACTCAAAGGACCGAGTGGGTAAAATGATTCGAACTTCCCATCACTAATGACTGATGCAGAACAGGTGTGATGACTGGGCGTGGTCAGTCCCAAGTATGTGGCATGATGGGAATTGTAGTGAGGAAGTCCAATTAGAATTTGGGTGACAGTTCCGTCTGGTGGTGCGGAGAAGGCGGTTACAGGAGTTACAGGAGCCTCCTCTTTAACAGTTGTGTTTGCTCTGATTGGTACACAGCACGTATCTACAGTAGAAGAGATTTACATGTATAACACTCACTGTGATCACACACATTCTTTGTGCATATGTCATATTGTTGGCAGTCTCCACATACAGTATATGATACTGATAGCAGGGTACTTATTCAGATGCCAATATTTGACTTCAGCCTAAACATCAGCTGCAGCAGTGTGGAAATAAATACTCATAATAACCTCAATAATAACAATAATAGTAATAAATATAGCTGCAAGCAGCAATTACAGGATCAAGCCCACCAATGGAATTAAGGGAAATAGATGTGGACATCTCTGATAATGAGGTTAAGAAAAGCATTTAAAGCAACCATCAGTAAAACCTATTATAACACAATAAAACGATTTAAAACTTTTGACCAATAGGTGGCTGTCACTAAATGTTTAGTGTGTGGCTGTTAGAGTGTTATGACAATGACGCCTACAAAGTTAAAACACAAAGGTTTTGTACGGATTTAGGCCGATTTCCATTTTATGCCTGCCATTAAATTTGTTGACACAGTATTAAAGAATAATTTAAACAATCGACATGAATTACATACACATTACTGTGTATGGTGCTGGACCTCCTCCCTGTAGGCAGTCTCATCGTTGTTGCTGATGAGTCTGATCACTGTAGTATTGTCTGCAAACTTGATGATGGCGTTAGATCCATTTAAGGCCCTGCAGTCGAGGGTGAAGAGGGAGTAGAGGAAGGGGTTTAGCACACAGCCCTGTGGTACACCAGTGTTGAGTGTGATGGTAGTGGAGCAGATGTGGCCTGACCTAACATGCTGAGGTCTGTTAGTCAGAAAGTCCATAATCCAATTGCAAAGGGAGGTCTTAATGCACAGGTCTGCAAGTTTAGTGATTAACTTGGAGGGGATGACAGTATTGAATGCCGAGCTGAAGTCAACAAACAGCATTCGTGCATAAGTGTTTTTATTGTCCAAGTGTGTGAGTACAGAGTGCAGCGCTATGGAAACTGCACCCTTTGTGCTCCTATTGCTATGGTAGGCAAACTGGTACGAGTCCAGTGTGGACGGGAGGGAGCCCTTCAGGTGTGCCAGGACCAGCTGCTCAAAGCACTTCATAATAATGGGTGTGAGTGCTACAGGGCGAAGTCATTCAGGCATGTTGGACTAGAGTGTTTCGGCACTGGCACAATGGAGGTGGATTTGAAGCATGTTGGCTCAGCTGCTTGAGTGAGGGACATGTTAAAATTGTCTGTAAAAAACACAGCGAGCTGCTCTACATGCCCTGAGTACGCGTCCAGGGATGCCGTCTGGTCCGGCAGCTTTGCGCACGTTGAGTGCAGTGTAGACATCTGTGTGGGTGATCATTTAAGGGTGTGAGCTTGGTGGCAGTTTCTTTATTGTCTCTCTCAAAGCGAGCATAAAAGTCTTTAAGCTCATTTAGGAAGAAGACATTTGTGGCTGTGGGGGTGGAGTTGCTGGGTTTGTAGTTGCTGATGGCCTGGATGCCCTGCCACATGCGTCAAGGATTGGAGTTGGAAAAGTGATCCTCTAGTTTTAGCTTGTAGCAGTGCGTGGTCTTTTTGATGCCCCTTTTCAGATTTGCCCTGGAAGTGCTGTAGGCCTGTGCATCATGATCTGAAGGTATTGTTGCGTGCCTTCAGCAGGAGGCACACCTCCTTGTTCATCCGTGGCTTTTGATTTGGGTATGTGGTGATCTGCTTCTGGGTTGTAACACTGTCTAAGTAGGTGTTGATGTAATCAACACTAGAGGGGGTGTAGCTGTCTATGTCCATGTGAACCCCACAGGTGGCCTGAGAAACAAACATACTCCAGTCTGTATTTTGAACCTGTTCTGGAGTGTGAAGTCTGCCCCCTCTGGGCACACTTTGATGGTCCTTACTAATGGCTTCACACGGTTGATGAGGGGGGAATACTTGGGGGTGAGAAACAAAGAAAGGTGATCTGATTGTCCCAGGTGGGGGAGCGAGGTCACAGCGTAGGCTTCAGCCATGTTTGTGTAGACATGGTACAAAGTTTTGTTTCCTCTGGTGTAACAGGAAATGTTTTGGTGAAATTTGGGGAGCACTGCCTTTAGGTGATTAAAATCTCTTGCAACAATAAATGCAGCCTCCGGGTGAGCAGTCTGTTGTTTACTGATGTCCGCATGAAGTTCGATTATGGCAAGCTTGGCATCAGCATCGGGAGGAATATAAGCGGCAGGTGAACTCCTGTGGCAGATAAAACGGTGTACACTTAACCGTGAGAAACTCTAGGTTAGCTGAGCAGTGTCTCCCGACAATAACAGAGTTCGTGCACAAAGCTTTGTTAACATATGCACAATCCTCCGCCTCTGGTCTTACCTGAGTCGCCCACCATCCTGTCTGCCCGGAATTTATGGAGTCCAGCTAGCTCAATAGCATTGTCCGGTATGCCGCTGTTTAGCAATTTTTTAGTGAAGTTCATGGCATTGCAGTTCAAAAGTCTTTTGATATGGTTGATGCAAGAGTTAAATCTCTTCCATTTTGTTCACCAATGACTGTATATTGTTGATGTGCTGAAAATGCTGGGTAAAGAGAGCCGGTGTGGTGTTAGCGTTAGCTTTTAGCTCTCCACATTTCCTCCGCCTTTGTTTACGATCTCGACGCCGCCTTAGAGCACTTCTGCCCGGCCGGGTAGGGCAGGCGTCTCTAGAAACTGGAGAGACACTGAGCCTCGCGATGTGCACGTGCCTGTCCTGACACAAAAGACAGTCCAGCAAAGTGACAAGAAAAAGGGTAGTCCAAGTAGCAAAATGTGAGAACAGGCAATGGGTCAACAACAAGATCCAAATCCAAAAACAGTAAACAGGAAAACAGGCAGAGAAGAGGAAACAGACATCAAAAAACAGGCAAAAAGAATATCAATGAGAAACGCTTGGTATGCAGATTAACTGGCAATACTTCGCACAGTCAAGCACATGATTTAGTCTTTTAAAGTTCAAAACAAGCAGACTGCTGGCGTGGCACTACAACCAATAATGAAGGTGCTGTGGGTCTAAGGAAGCGCTGCCCCCAGGGGTGCCCTGAACATTGGGTTGGTTCACATTTAACCCAAGGGCCAGCTCTCCTGCCGGGGTTCAGGACCACCGCCTGTTTTTTTTTGCTCTCATTTTCCTAGTTGCTGAGCACATCATCACATCAAGCACATCATTTCACAGTCTTTTAAAAAAGACTACGAACAGTATATGTGTCACGAACTCTTCTGCCACGCCCACTCCTTCACGCTCACAGTCACCGGAGTTCTGATTGCCATCACCTGCTGCACAACATCAAACTCATCACCCGCACCTGTTCCGCATCAAGAGACTGGTTCATAAACGCACGCCTCAGCTCCGCTAGTTGTCCGGTCCCGTTAACACGTACGGACTCAATCTGGTATCGTATGCCAAACTCCAGATCTTGTTCTAACCTATGTTCTTTACCTGTGTTCCCTATCCAAGCTCCCGTGCCGCTGAGGTGTGCGTCCCACGTTCCCCTGGCTCAACCGATCTCCAAGAATCCCTCGCCATCCTAGGAAAGGAAACTTTCCCGGAAAACCTTCACCATCCTACGAACCGAACCAAAACCTGTGTCTCTCACCAAAGCTACTATCCTGCTTACCTGGCGATCACCATTCTGTTATTACATCATTCATTGTCACCTATCTGCTAATTTCAATAAACCTGTCCATACTTCGCCTCACTTTGCATCCGTGGTTTTGTTACAATATGTAGTTAATATTACCATTTTGTAGAATATTCTTGTATTTCACCTTTACTCTTCCCCAAGTTCTAGTGGGTCCCGTGATGGCTCTAATAAAAAAGATTTAAGTAATTATGAAAAGAGAAAAAAGTACATAATATATACTGTAATAAGTGATAAAAACATCTAACACTGCCACTACTTACGCATTTAATTTGTCTGCAACTTTTTGCCAACCCTCTCCTCTGGCTTTTGCAGCCTTTGAGGTGTTCCCTGGCATTTTTATTAAAGTTTGGAACTCGCCATAGCCCTCCATAAAGAGTTCTTGTTCTGCTGTTGAGAAAAAGTTGGCACGCTCTTTAGCCATTGCGGACATCTTGGTGATCTGGCACCAAGTACACTTATGGACCACCTTATGATCAAACGTGGTGTTTCTTATAATCTGTGATATGATTACAGACAGGCACATCTGAACTATTGTTTAGTGCATAAACACTGAACACAGTTAGAGCCTTACCCCATGATTTACAGTCGCATTGAGGTGACCCTCAACTGTGAAAAGAGTTCTCCCACACTAAATCTGTCTTCTTTCCCACCAGATAGGCCCACCATTTGCAGGTGGTATGCCTACAAGTAGGTGGGCCCATGTTGACTGTACCTGACCGGGCCCCATGGGATTGGGATTGGCTACAAGGTGCTCATCTGTGAGCTCCTCTTTCATGCCTGGCTCCAGAAGAGGGTCATGGTTTCCCTTTCACAGACAAGGTCTTCTTTACCTCTCCTGCTTTTTCCATAGGGGATCATGTCTGGCCTCTCGCCTAGGACCAATTTGCCTTGGGCTACAACATAGCCCCAGGGTCGCTGAGGCATGCATAACCTCCACCGCAATAAGATGGTGATTTAATGAGCAGTTTGTCATTTCCTATAGTTATAATTATTTCAGAGCATCTGTAACGTTTTTAAACATCTCACCCTAATCTTCAGTGTCACAAAACTGATTCACAAAATAAGCTCCCACAACTGAACATAAGAGAGTTTATGTAAGTGGGTCAGAGCAGAACACCACTAAAAAAATAAAAAGAAAAACACGCTTTACT
This sequence comes from Ambastaia sidthimunki, assembly GCA_036877625.1. Taxonomy (NCBI): domain Eukaryota; kingdom Metazoa; phylum Chordata; class Actinopteri; order Cypriniformes; family Botiidae; genus Ambastaia; species Ambastaia sidthimunki. Next base: position 13,421 of record JAZGTK010002441.1, on the reverse strand, counting down.
GAATGAATACAACAAAATTCTGGCTTTTACACTTTTTTGTTTACTAAAGAAGAGGCACTGTACATGCATGTATTGTAGCACTATTTTATCATGTAAATATGGGGGTTTAAGAAACACATACATGAACACTACCTAATTTGACGTTTACACTAACATATTCTCAGCAGTTCTCATATTCTCACCATTCATCATCCATAAATCAAACAATCACTGTTTTAAATCACTAGTTCTGATTCTGTGAGGCAGACTGCACCAGTCTGCAAAAAAGAACAAAAGATGAGATGAAATTGTTTTTTAGGACAATCTTTCCTGTTTATTTATTTATTAATTTTTATATATAGCTTTGAAATAATTAGTACATATTAATTTTACACATAAATACATTTTTATTACAAACTTTTTCAGTATTTTGGGTGTTTTGGGCCCAGTAACTGACTACCCAAAGATTATAGAATTGTTGCAGTTCTATTAATTTAAAATGTGGTAAAGTGCAGGCTTGACGCTATGGGGAACTCACTTCTGGCTCACCTGACTCTGAACACGTACTAATTCAGACCTATTTATAGGCAAGCCTTTAAAAGGCACCTGCAAAATATGTCATTAAATTTAAGTCTAATGGAAGGCCATGAAGGCAGGACTAAGGTGTGGCAAAGCGATGCAGTGTCTCATTCCCTATGTTCCCCCTTTTGAGGGAACTTGATGCTGCATCAGGCTTGACTCTATGGGGAACACTGTGCCCACTACGGCACAGTGAGGGAAGGCCTGGCCCTAGATGCTGTAAAACACTGGCACAAAGATCATCAGGAGCAGACCTAGACTTCAATCTTGTCAATCTTGTCAAAAGTTGCTGCCCTCTGGTGCTACGATGCTACATCCCTGGTAGAATAGGCTCTCGTGCCCAAAGGTGACTAAGTCACCAGCCTTAAAGGTTAGGCTAATAACATCTGGAATCCAGTGACATAACTGCTGTTTTGTGACCGCATTACCTCCTTTTGAGCAATGTGAGAGCTAAAAATAGAGCCACCACATAAGTCTTACCCTTAGTCTTAAGAGAAACTTACCCAAGGCTGACTGTAGGGGCTCAAATGGAGCTGCATATAAACCCGTTAAAACAATAGTAAGGTCCCAAGAAGAGACCACGTGTGACAGAAAGGCCTTAGCCTTCTGGCACCACACAGAAACCGAGACACCAAAGGTTGTATTCCAAGAGGCTCCATTGACAGATTTGTGACTAGCAGACACAGTGGCCATGTAAACCTTAAGGGTAACTGGGGCCAACCCTGCAGAAAGGGCAGTGTTCATGGTAATTTATGTATGAGACCACTGTGGTGTTGTCTGTATGGAGAAAGACGTGTTGGCCCTTAAGGTGTGGGAGGAAGTGCTTCAGAGCCAGAAACACTGCTCTCATTTCCAACCAGTCTATGTGCCAAGAGAGATAAGGACTGTGGACTCTGGACAGGAGAAAGCACACTCTTCGTGGGGTTGAGTCTCAGCCCTAAGCACCTCATATGAGCTAACACAGCATCTTGATGCTGTGTAGCTAACACTTGGGAACTGGCCATGACTAGCCAGTTGTCTATGTAGTTTAGTATGCAGATGCCCTGGAGTTTCAAGGAAGACAGGGCTGCATTCACACACTTTGTAAAGGTGCGAGGCAATAGGGCTAGGCCAAAAGGAAGCACTCAAGAAGAATGGGAAGTTTCTATACCCTCTCTCTACTGCACTTAACAGCCATGGGGAAAAACTGGGCAGAAGTTTACATGCTGGCTGAAAGTCCTAAAAAGGTACCATTCATCTGTCCAGTCTCCTAAAGTAGCGAACTGGCAAGAGAAATCTAGACAGATAAACCGCCGAGTGCTCCTACCCCCGAAACATCTGAGGTGGCGAGGAAGGCAGAAACACCCGCTCTGAGGTCTGGCACAGGGAGTTGGCATGCACAGGGACCCCCCTTTGTGGGGCTGGCCCCCAGTATGCTGCTGGCATTAGGTGTATGATAGGTCATATATGTCATACAGTATATAAAAATATTTGTAATATATATGAGGTAGATTATATTTTAACATATATGGATATGGGATATATATAAATAGGATATATGTAAATATGTAAATGTGCTGTGTGCGCTCATTTGATTCATTTGAGAACATGAGACAAAAAAAATCAAACCCCGCGAGTGCAGCATCCTCTCTGCGTTGGCAGAAGCAAAACCTGACCTGCGAGGTGCAGCTGTCCGGTTCCCATCTGAATTAAAGCGAGCGAGTCAGGAGCAGACCGTCTGCAGTAGAAGCGATTCACACTGAGGGCAATCAGATCTTGAGGCTCTGCTCCCAAACAAAACACACACATACCGTGAGTGTCACCTGCTGTGACACAGCATGGGTAGAGTGGCACACACTTCTTAAAGTTTTTAAAACTCATAAAAACTCTTTCTTAAAGCAGCCCTAACGCGTGCAGTTCTGCCAATCTCATATGAATCTTGAATACCTTGTGTATTCAAAGAGTATTTAGTTTTATCACATTTATAAAAGACAGACACAGTGGGACGATTATTTCCGAAAAAAAGACGATGTGCTGAGGGCGTGTCATGGGCGTATGACAAGAGTTACGAGGGGGCGGAGCTAAAAGTTACCTCACGCAGCCTTTGCCTACCAGTCAGCTAGCTGGTTGTTTCGATGCAAAACAACCATATAACTTGAGATTCGCTACATGTTTATATTGTTTAAATTACATGCACTTACAACAATCGTCAGTGAAATGCCGGTAACAAACTGCATCCACTTTTGTCTTAGCGCCGGGTTCTCAGGAAAGCTAAACAATGATTTCTGTCCCTCACAGTCAAAAACACACTTTGTTTGTGCCATTGCTGATTCTTGGTATGATACTAACTCCTTGACAGCAGCGCTGGCCACAACTCCTACATTAGTGGCGTAGGCATTCCTCCTGTTGCCGGGAGAATTATCCAATCAGGGACCCAAAAAATTGTTACGTAACAATTTCTTATGTTCGAAAAAAAAATTCCGAAACCAGTATGAACCTTAGGGGAGTGTGTCTAGCAAAGAAATACTACGTAATACGTCCAACTTGTTTTTTGACAAGCTGACCATGTTAAGCATAAGAAGACAGCACATTTAACATTGTTAATAAGTCAGAAAGCATGACATACCATTGCACCCTTTAAAACTAGCTGCTTCCTAGCACAAATATCTTTTTTCCTCACATTTAGACCTGACTAACAACCTGGTAACATATTTTGCAGGCACATTTTAGAGGTTTTGTGGTGTAAAATTCTATGTCACATGACCTTGATCTGCCTATAAATAGACCTGATTTTACACGCGTTCAAACCACATAGCATCAAGCCTTATGCCGCATCGAGTTCCCTCGAATGTGTACATAAACAAGCATAATGTTAGCGGACAAGATTAAAAATAATAAATAATTACAAGAGTAATTATTATTAACCAAAACACTTTAACTAGAAGATAAACAATGTTAATTATTCTGAGATTATCTGTGTTTTGTCATGTAATTGCTGTCCTCATGTAATGACGCTGAGGCATGACAGTTTGAATCCATGTGCGTTTTATTAGACAGATCCATAATGACAATGAGCATAAACGTGAGACAGGCAATGGTCAGGGCAGGCAGCAGACAAACAGAAGTGAGGGACAGGCAAAGGGTCGAGGCAGGCAGAGAACACTCACAAACGGTAGACAGGCGTGGGTCAGGGCAGGCAGCAAGCAGGCAGAATAAACAGGCAAGATCAAAACCAGAAGCAGACAAATCCAACAGGGCAATCCAATAATCAGTAAACGTGGGCAGACAATGACATACACAGGTAAGCAATCCAGAATATAAACGCTCTGTAAGGCAGATCAGAGATACTGGCAATACTTCGCAAAGATTCATTGACTTGAGTGTGCTTATATAGTCCATGGCAGGAAATGATGAGACAGGAAACAGGAAACAGGAAGTGCAGAGGGAGCGGGAACTAGTACTCCGGTGACGGCTCCCTCTGCTGGCGTGGCGGTATGGGTGGCGTTGTTACACCTCAATTGCCTGTTCCGGCTGCCATGGTAACTAAGCTTTCAACCAGTATCAGTGGCATATAATTAAGTGAAAATGCAGGAGGCGCGCTGTGTTATATAGGCTATTACCCATACAGAACATCAGAAGAGCAGCATACGTAGTGTTAAATCTATTTTGACTTTCCAGTGTACATTGCCAATTAGTAAATCATGTACAACCAATAAGGTTTTTTAAATGACATGTTACATACAATATTATATATTCTATATAATATATAACAATCTATAAAATCTATAGATTGCTAATTTTTCTCGTTAAACATTTCTCGTTTTATGTGTTTTTTTTGTTAGCTTATGTAGTAGCTTAGCATATAAGTATTGGATTTGCCTGCTATAGCTTTTACCCCACACAATGAACTTATTCTACATTTACAATGTATTATGTATTCACAACAAGTTATCAGTTTTAGTTGTGTTGGGGCTTTAAAGACGTTGCCTAAGTGAACTTGGTTTGCAGGGCAGGCCTGATTCTGCACACCCGATACACCTGATGTGAAACAGACCTTCTTCAGATAAACCTGACACATTGTAACTGATCTAATTTTATGTCAGTCAGACAATCGAACCCTACAAATATACCCCCCAAACACCCCCCCAAAGGACTTCTGTGAAACATTGTAACTGAATGCTGCAGTTCATTCAGTTTATAATGACTTCCAGACAATATCGCTCCAGTCATCTCACTCAGCCATAAGTGGGATGTCCGCATTCATTTATAACTCACACAAATGTCCTGAATTCAATTTCTATTTCAGTCTATTTCTTTTTAACACACAGGTCTGTGGAGTGGAAGGTTTTGTTGTCAAATAGCAGCAGTTCACAGAAAACTGAACCTGGGCATATATGATCAGACGTGTATTGGAATAAACACTGAGGATCAGGCGTCTACATTCCCCTCTGAGCTGCTCCATGCCAGCACACAGGCTCCTGATGACTTCAACACATGCAGGAAATAGTTTTTCCCAGAATTCTGCATGTTACCACTCAGTGTTCCCTTTGAAATATCAACGTCTTCCTCATATATCAACAACACAAAGATTCCTCAAAGCAGTTGAATGTGCATTTCTATTTAATAAACAACACATGCCATTGAGATCATACAAATGTTTAATTTTTCACATAAATGATTAACTCTGATTTACCAGCAGGTGAACTAAGGCCTAAGGCCCTTTTTAATAACAAAAAACTATTCACAACTCTTCCCCAAAAGATTTAATGAATCTTTTTTTTTAAATGATTACTGTCATTGCCTTGTGGTTTTTCACGTTTCTTTAGCTGTCTGAAGAAAACAGGCTTGTTCTTTATCAGTCATTGTGTCTGTGACCTTTTAGCCTCCTGCTTGTGCATGAGTAGAAAGTCATTCCCCAGAGTATCATATACGTCTGGAAGTATTTGTACATCTGGAAAAACTTTCCTAAATGAATGGATAGAGAAGATGGAGTTTGTGCAGTAATTCAGTCTGTCAGAGAAACAGAGATGTGGGTCATGTTATTCTAATCTCATATTATGCCAAACAATCCCAACATTTTAACATGCATTTTAAATCAACACAATCAATAACATATTGAAAAAATGCATCAGGATTTCTGGGTTTTTAAACCTGATCGGTTTGTCCAAACATTCTGTATTATAAGTATATAGTTTCACAAATAAAGTCATTTCATTACCTCATTTTATTACAAAGTTCATTACCTCACAGTCAAACAACAACCACCGCCACTAAAGACTGATGCCATTTTTTGCTCTTGTGTTTAACTCAACACATATCATGTGCATACAATACTTCTTGCATACGTTCAAAAAATAATAGAAAAAATTAAACTGAAAGAGAAAATGTTTTGATGTGTTAATCCATTTGTGTGCAGTCCCATACTGAACAATCAGCTGGGACACAAAATTTGTTTTCATATAAATATTTGTATAAATTTGACAGAACGTTTTCTATGTGCAATGTGACATCTAGTGGTTGTGTCCAGTAATGGATTGTAAACTTTAAACGAGGTATAGTAGCAAATGTGGGAGACATTATTCAACATTCTTGCCTTGTAGACGTTTGACTTTGAGGAGGTCGTACTGTACTGAACAACAGACAAGCAGCAGGCATGTGTTTCAGCTGATCAAGTTGTGGTTGAGTGAGGCTGTGTTCATTTAGCAGCAATAATTATTCTGAATGGCACATTCTGCAACAGGAATTCATTGTCTGCTGTCAATTTCTCATCTCCATCTTTTTATGTTATATTTACACTCAGAACATTCTCTTTTTTACACTCCTGATTATAGAACCATGTTCACTGTGTTCATTGGTATTTTACGAAACAAATATAATGTACTGTATGACCTATTCTAAATCAAGTTAGGATATTTCCTTCCTCTCGATTCCTGCTCTTCCTCCTCCCAGCACAATATACACTTTCTGTATATTATATAAATGTCTACCTGTTTCATTGTCAGCCCAATATTTCTGCCATACTGACTTTGCATATGTACTTTAGTTTTGTCTTTACTTTGGGACTTGTAGATCTTTATTCTTAGAGCTTGTTTAGCCAGAATATCCACCTCCTCGTTTCCCTCCACACCAACATGAGCAGGAATCCAAATGAAGTGTGTAGATATACCCATAATTTTTAAATTGTAAATCATACAGAATATCTAATTGATAATGTCCATACTGGACTATATAACATACTGCAGTTGTTAAGAAGTGTCTTTCAATTTGTGCTGTACATTACATTTAATTAATATTTATTCTATTAGCAGACGCTTTTATCCAAAGTGATTTACAGTGAATTCAAAGTATACTTTCTTTTTTATCAGCATTTGTGTTCCCTGGGATCAAACCCACAACCTCTGCGCTGCTAACGCAATGCTCTACCAGTTGAGCTACAGGAACACCTGTTGTTGAGGTCAACATTTCGCAAAGGGAATAACCAAGAAGAAATGGAAGAAACTGAGACTATATTGCTGTACTGTAATTAATACAATTCTATATTTCCTGCTTTCACATTACCTGCCCATCCTAAACTTGTAAAACTTGTCTTATGTTCCCAGCATTCTGTGAATGTCATTTTGTCCAGTAAGATTAATCCAGTTAGGCACCACTGACTTCCCTCTTTTTATTCTTCAAGACATTTCTCCTATTCCACCTGCATTGATGATACCAGAGATGTTTTGAGTGGTCCACTGCAGATTCTCAGTGCCTGAGCCTGTAATACAACTCATTTCTTGAGGTTTAATTCTGCTGACATGTAAGCTATAGATAGTCAAAAACAGATCTCATGAGTGCTCAGTATATATTTTGCAGAGATTCCCTACTTGCTCCCCATTTCTGCCCTGATAAACAACAAAGTATTTTGATGACCTTTTTGTCCTTTCTTTGATGACCATTTGTCCTTAATCTTCTCCAGATAAACTTTCTTGTGAGTGGTTTGTGTTGCATTGCTCTGAATCTCTTTTCCCACTATTTTGCATTACTCCTTAGTGTCTAAATTGTTAAACGCAGTTTGTTGCTGTATTGATTATACCATATTGTTTCTCTTCTGCGTTTTCATCTATTTACAGCTTATCAAACAGCTTTGGCAAGTCGGAATAAATCAACAAACACGATCAGTTACGGTGTCTCCTGTTATTGTTACATGCACTGTTTACCACATGCTTAGTGAAGGCTTCTCTGTCAGCGCCGAGGGTTTCACATGTGATAAATGCAGGAAAATAGTTAGGTAGACAGAAAAGATTTTAAAATTAGAGACATGTTCAAACTTTAAAGTGACAGGGCTTTAGAACAGACTTTAGATGCAACTAGTTTCATACATTGTTCGGTTCTGGTTACAGATTCTCCGGTGCAGGGAAATTTTGTGACTGAGACGACATAGCCACAGAACAAAACACTGCTCTTCTGTTCCAATTACAGTTTCAAACAGGTTGTCCTCACTCAGTAATGCACCGACTGAGACATCTGTTTGTGGCATAACCCTAAGGGAATAAAGATGTAGCACGACTACGCCACCCTGGATGTTGGCCAGGGACCTTTATTTAAATTTCTTTTTAGGCAGCACAGGTCAGCTCACAGTGAAGTTGGCAAGAGACGTGGATATACCAAAAATAGTTTTATTATAATAAAAAAACAGATTGTTACAAATAGGGAGAGAAGAAGCTGATCAATGAGCACAACAGTCACATAACACTTCACAAATACAAGGGTGGGCGACCAAAGGCATCAAGGACATCCACAGGTCCAAATACAGGAACCAAGGCTTGGCAGCAGGACTTAAGGGCACAAAGCACCCCTCACATATACCTGTGACACACACAAACACAACCACTCCAACCAGCATTCGGTGAAGGAAACACCGCCACCAGGAATTCGCCACCACTGCCTTAGGCACTCAGCTCCTGTAACAAACAACACCAGATCACACCCTTGAAATGACCTCTATCACAGTCGCTCTGTCACAGAATACAACAGAGAAAAGTTACTCCACTCACACAATTAACCCCCAAAAGAAGGGCTAACCAATGCTTAACTCCAGAATACAAAACAAATTAATGACAATAACAATACTAATAATAACAACAGAAAATTGCAATACTGCAAACATACAAAACCATACAAAAATGATGTTCCTGTAGCTCAACTGATGTTCCTGTAGCTCAACTGGTAGAGCATTGCGTTAGCAGTGCAAAGGTTGTGGGTTCGATCCCAGGGAACACAAGTGCTGATAAAAATGTACACCTTGAATTTACTGTAAGTTGCTTTGGATAAAAGCACAGCTTTTTATTTAAACAAAAATAAAAAAGCATCAGCTGCTCCTGACAGTGGTCAATATCATAACAGTGATGATTTTATGATTTGCAAAATACTGTCAAAAGAAAAAAACAAACATGCAAATGCCTGCAACACAATCGCATCAGACGGCGCATGATAATTTGCCTAAGGAGCAACATCAGTCATTCTCTAGTGAAAAAATATAAATCAACAACATTTACAGCACATCCTATACCTACCAACCTGTTAAAAACAGCCGCATCATGAAATAAATCTTCTACATAATGATTAATTCATCACTGGTGTTAGGATATGTTTCAAAACTGTCAGTGTTATGGCTTCGTCCTGACCACTAGAGGTCCCCCTTGAGTATTTGTTAGGTTTTTTTGTGTCTGAAATTAAGTTCATTGTTTTCACCTGTGCCTGGGTGCGTATTTAAGTTGCCCTATTCCTCAGTGCTTTGCTCAGTGTTTCTCTTGCTATGATCAGGTCCTAGTCATTTTCTGATTGTTCTGTTTTGGCTTTACCCACAAACTGCCTGTTTTTGGGTATGGTAACCTTCTGGAATTACTCTGGTTTTTTTTATTTTTTGTATTTTGTTTATTCAGTTTTGACTTTGCTATATAACTATTGGATTTTTTGGACTCTTGAGATTTTGTGCCTTTGGTACCTTGTTTTTGTTACCAAGTTATACCTGCTTGGACTTTTTTTTTTTTTTTTGTTTTGTTTTTTTTTAATTCTCCTTTGGCTCCATCTTGAAGATTGCTTTTTTTTTTTTTTAAATTAAACTTCCTACATTTTACCCTGAACCGTGCTCTGGGTTTCTGCAAATCTCTTCGATGCTGAACGGGATGCTCTATAAAGCCAGCTTCATCAGCCAAGAATCCGGGTGTCATTTTCTACGGCCTATATTTGTAAAAAAAAATTTTTTTTTTAAACCAAACTATTTTATCAAAACTATGACACGCCCTCTATGGAAGACACCGAAAAGTTAATTCATGCATTCATGACATTAAGACTTGATTATTGCTTGACTAGGTGGCTGCCCTGCAGGTTTAATTAATAACTCAAGCTAGATCAGAGTTCGAATAAGTACCACATACAACCCGAATTCCAAAAAAGTTGGGACTTTTTTTTTTATTTGAATGAAAAACTAAAATTTAAAATCACGAGCCAATATTTTATTCGTATTAGAACACAGAACATAAAGGTTTAAACTGAGAAATGTTTTACTTTTATGCACAAAATGAGCTCATTTCAAATTTGATACCTGCTACAGGTCCCAAAATAGTTGGGACAGGGTCATATTTACCATGGTGTAGCATCTCCTCTACTTTTTAAAACAGTTTGAAGACGTCTGGCTATCAAGGTTATGAGTTTCTGGAGTTTTGGTGTTGGTATTTGGTCCCATTCCTGCCTGAGAATGGGAAGAGTTTGTGGTCGTCTTCTCCCTCCTCTTTAGCTTGGAGGACACGGCGTCCGTGATTTCCAACAAAAATGTCAAATTTGGACTCGTCTGACCATAGAACAGTGTTCCACTGTGAAACCGTTCATTTTAACCCTGTGAGGTCCCGGACCACCGGGGGGGGGATCGTTTTGAACTGTTGTAAACACCCATCTCCGCAAGTTTTTGTCCCAGAAACATATAAGTAACACCACTAGAAACCTAAAATCTTCTAGTTTTCAAATATTTGTTTTAAAAATATAAATTATCTGTATTATTATAAATTATCTGTATAATTATCCGCTTTGAAAAGAAAACTTAAAGTCTTATCATTTTAAGTTCTTTAGCCAGCAGCAGCGTCTTAACGACACACCCATCAGCTGTTCACATGGTGAGCGCATGAACAATCAGTGTCGTCATTGGCTCATTGTGTAGCAGGAGTAAGTGAGAACACGCCTCTCTTTGACAAATGGGCCATTGACAGTGACAGGGGGAAGTTGTAGGTGTGATACACTCTCCTAATCAATATTCATTAGAAAGAGCAGAGAAAACATAGTTAGTCTGAAGTTTTTACAATTTGTATTGAAACTACGTAACATTTCTAAATGCTCTTTATACTTTTATGTAGCCAACACTTATATTTATAAGGTGCAAACTTCAAAAGTCTTGGCCAGATATGTTTAAAGTGTGTTTTTTTATGTTGTTTGAAGACCTTTGAAAACAGGTTTTTGTCAGGTTATGTTTACATTGATTTTTAATTTAAAAAATTTAATTACATTCACTTTAATGTCATATTATTATTGCTGATAATTTTTAGTTAGATTAAATACTTAAAAATGTCAAAGTGTAATAGACTGCCTCAAAGTGTCTGAAAGGCCTTAGACTTCAGAGGGCCCACAGGACACGATGGCGCTTGTGAACCATGTTCACATATGTCTTCCTTTTTGCATAATAGAGCTTTAGTTGGCATTTGCAAATGGCACTGTGGATTGTGTTTACCAACAGTGGTGTCTGGAAGTATTCCTGGGCCCATTTAGTAATGTCAATGACAGAATCATGCCGATGAGTGATGCAGTTTCATCTGAGGACCCGAAGACCACTGGCATCCAACAAAACTCTTCTGCCTTGTCCCTTTTTTTATCTTTTAATGATGTTATGCACTATAGATGATGAGATTTGCAAAGCCTTTGTATTCCACAACCTTTTTACACACTCTCACAAACTGGATAGCCTATGCCCATCTTCTGAGAGTCAATTAACTTAAATTGCTTGATGTTCTCTCAGCTGATTTTTTTTTTCAAAATTTCTTGCTTTTTCAGCTCTTTGTTGCCCCCGTCCCAACTATTTTGAGACCTGTAGCAGGCATTAAATTTGAAATGAGCTCATTTAGTGGATAAAAGTGTAAAATTTCTTTGTTAAAACATTTATGTTCTCTATGTTCTATTGTAAATAAAATATTGGCTCATGTGATCTGAAAGTCTTTGTTTTTATTTTATTCAAATTTAAAAAACGTCCCAACAATTCGGGTTGTAAATTTACAGTATTTACATAAGTTTACATTAAGTCTTTTATTGAATAAATTACATTTATGTATTTTCGTACTTTGAATAACAAGTGAATCATGTCACTGAGCAATAAGCAGACTTGAGATATTAACTGAGATATTATTATTATTGAGATATTAACCTCCTGACTGCTGGAGGCCAGATACATACAGTACATAAAAAATTACGCAGCTCACAATAAAGAACATTCAACACACAGCTAGCTACTGTAAACATTTAATAAGTGTATTGTGTGGTTTTGGACTTTTTGTGAATTTTACAGAAAAAACTCTGAGAGGTGAGAGGGTTCGCAGTGGGACCAAAGAACGAGTGAAAGAGAGGAGGAAGCCCAGAGAAGAGAAATGGAGATTGGGAAAACAACTCCTTGTTTAAACAGCTGGGTAAGTAAATAATTATTTAGCCAAAACAGTGTGTCATTTTCAGCCCTTTGTTGCCCCCGTTTCAACTTTTTCTGAGACCTGTAGCAGGCATCAAATTTGAATTTGAGCTCATTTAGTGAATAAAAGTGTAAAATTTTTCAGTTTAAACATTTATGATCTCTATGTTCTATTGCGAATAAAATATTGGCTCATGTGATTTGAAAGTTTTTAGTTTTCTTTTTATTTCAATTTTAAAAAACTTTTCCGGAATTCAGGTGGTACTGTGACACAATCTACCCAGTGTTGTCTGGGAGGCAGATACACTATGTCAGTTTAAATCTAGATCTAGAAGACTCTTTAATCTAGTCTACACATAGTCCTATGGATTTATAACTCAAATCCCTTAAGGGACAGTTATGCTGCATTAATTAGGTAAACCGGAACCGGGGACATTTCCCATGAGATAAAACCATTATTAATACATTTTTTAAAAAATCCCTACTAACCATTTCTCCTCTCTCCCAACAAGCATCACATCAAGCATTGAAATGTGGTACTCTTGGTAAAATTGTATCTTTGTACGGCTGATGTTTATTGTCGTCTTATGATTTATTGCTCTTTTGTTTTCCTCACATTGTAAGTCACTTTGGATAAAAGCGTCTGCTAAATGTAAATGAGAACAGATGTGCTGGCCCCCACTAGGTCTGTCTGTCTTTTATTTCCCCAAGGACCTGTAGTCAGCTGGATCCGGACTTTATCAAGATTAGATGGTGGGGAGACAGGATGGGACGACCCTAAGACAGATGAGTGGGAATACGATTGACTTATTAAATTTCCTATTAACATACCAACCTCTAGTCTAGTTAAATTCTATATTTTTGTTCCCTGCCTTGTCACAGCAGTGTGATGTTATAGCTGCAATTAGTAACATTATGCTTCTGTCACCATCTCTGTTTGTAACATTTCTCAGTGCTTGACATATTGTCACAAAATCAGACATGACAGTTATAATAAATCATTATTAGCAGCCTGTAACAACGCCACCCATACCGCCACGCCAGCAGAGGGAGCCGTCACCAGAGTACTAGCTCCTGCTCCCGCTGCACTTCCTGTTTCCTGTTGCTTCATTTCCTGTCATGGACTATATAAGCACACTCCAGTTTAAGACTCATTGCGAAGTATTGCCAGTATCCTAGATCTGCC
>JAZGTK010002440.1:0-31891 GCA_036877625.1 Ambastaia sidthimunki | reverse complement strand
TTATTTTTAAATGGTACAACACTTTCGAAATAAAAATGAAAAACAACCTATTCCTTTGTTATCTATTATCTAGTATCTATTCCTTTTCATTATGGACCAGACTAAACGTCTTCCAGAGATCACCTTCAAACCTAAAAACTGCGGGTTTTATTTATGTCTAGCAGCCTGGTTTGCTTACTAAAACTGTCAAGAAATCTATAAACCCAAATGAAAGAAATCTCAAACAGAAACACACTTAATAACCTTACAAATAAACTTCAAAATCAACCACAGATCATTCCCAAACTTGTAACTTGTGCCTTTTAACGTTATTTATATAGTAAATATTATATAGTAAACGTAAACACACGTCCAAACAAGATCCAAAATATGGTTTAATCAGTATTTGTTTGTCAACACACGTGGATCTGATAAGAAACTTCAAGTTCAACCTTTTAATATTTCTAATAGACAAAAGCAAACGACACACGCTTTGAAGCACAAACTATCACGTTACGCTTATGATGCGTTTTGACACATCCAATGTCAATGTCACGATTATACTTTATATCATGCGATTTCATCGTAATACATCCTGTCTTCCCTCGTATGCATGCTGTCAATTCATAAATACAATGCACATTGATGCTGACCACTGTCGTGAATGCATAACGTTTAATTATAAGAGAGAAAGACGGATAAACCCGAGTTGCTTTAAACTTACAGCACTGTTTCTCTTCCGTAAGCACGACTCATGCGCAGCGCCATGTTTCCTGCGTCCTCGCACCGCGTTCCTATTGGCTGCCGGTGTTACTGTGTGTAAAACTGAAGCCTTTTGAATGGACGGACTGAAAACAGGTGCTTTTAAACGAAACGCCCCTTTTTAACTTTAAGGTTACAGATCTCGTTTATAAACCCTTATTAATATTTTTGATTTCCATCTGTATGCCAGATAAAAAAAATCCAAACTCTTTATTTTTCTGTATTTAATGTAGCTTATATTATCACGACTATGTTACGAATAACATATATAGTAGAAATATCATGCAAGTGTGTATTTTGTATATTATGTGTGTGTTTGTGAACAGTATGTTATTGTGAATCAAATGCAAATATGTATTTTGGATAATTGGTCAAAATGTGCAGTACGCAAAGAGCATTTTGCATGAGATGTGCTTTATAATGCAATGTGCTCAAACTGACCTTGCCTTTTCAATACAATTAAATGATCAAATGATACACGGATTAACATCTCTTCCTTGACTCAATTTATAATATCTGACCACGGTACGATTTTTTTTACACAGCATTTAATTAAAAATCCATTATGACAATATTCATTTGGAAAATGACACCACGCACTATTAAACTAGACGCCACTCACTACATTAAACACACGTGGTCATGTGACGATGTACCCATCTAACAGTTTAAAGTTGTAACAATGCTTCTCCAACGTTTCCATTACGTAACAAAAACGGTGTAAATGTTATTTTTTTTAAGTTACGTTAAAGCAACGTTTAAACATCCACTTGTATTAACATTGTTGCTTAGTTATATAAACGTTGTTTAAACAATTTTAAATTCTCTAACGTTTTTACAATGTTCCACTAACTGCTTAAGATTAAAGTTTTTAATATATGATATATAATGTTAAACAAGTCTTGTATTACTGCAAAACTGTTTTAACTTTGAGAGAGCTTTTAGAGAACGTTATCCAACATTCTGAGAACATTCCCTGTTAGCTGGGTAGGTTTATGTAGGTTGTTTTGTTCATACTAGTCAGTATACAGTATATGTTGGGCAGTATACAGTATATGCTGGGGAGTATACAGTATATGCTGGGCAGTATACAGTATATGTTGGGCAGTATACAGTATATGTTGGGCAGTATACAGTATATGCTGGGGAGTATACAGTATATGCTGGGCAGTATACAGTAGGCTGGTGTCTCATTCCAAACAAGCCTCAGTTTGGTGATGATTCTGGTTGTCATGTCTATGTGTGACGTGCACGACACCATCACTGGAGCTCACTCCAGGAGCTGCCGCACAGCAGTGGTGAATTACTACTACTACCATCAGCCAGGTCCATGCGTGGCAAACAAATGACACGCAATATTTGCCATGATTAAATCAGCAGGGGACTTTGAGGAAATGTCAGGTTTCAAAACCCTTTCTGTGGGTATGCAGTGGTTGTACACAGCAATGTCTGAAGGCGAGGAACTCGAAAGATCCAAAAAATGTAACAAAAAAACAACTATGTTCACAGTTATTTACAGACCAACAAAAAATAAAAAAGTAAACAAAGTATTGTTATTTTAAGAATCTATCATAAAAATGTCTGTTGCGTATTACAGGCTTTTTTACACTGTCTGTTTTAATATCTAACATTTGTATTCTATCCCTATCATAGCATCAAGAGTTGTTTTTTTCTTCTGTCACTTATAAATTTTTATTGGTATTGCATGAATTAATATGTAACACAGCACATATTCAAGACAGAACAATATTGAGACACACGAAATGGGCTGTTGATCATATTAATTCATATCTAAAACTGTATAGGCTATAACAAAAGGATCAGGTGTACAAAGAAACTCATAACAAACTCATAAAATATTGCATTTTATTTGAAATTCCATTCATGGGTAACTTGGAAACACCCTTTTCCTCACTCAGATTCTTTCATCAAACTCAACTGTGGTCTGTTCATCCAGTTTTGATAGAATTTGGCACACTTTCTTTGGAGCACAGCAAGATCCACGACTTTTATTCTGGTCTCCCCTAGGAACCACAGAGCCCTCAAAAGAAGCCAGAGTTCGGTTGCCCCAAAAAGGGGGCCTGTGCCTTCTGATGAAAAGTCGCTTCGATGTGCAAACAGCAGATCATAATCTGAGCATTTTACTTTCTGTACCGAAAGTGATACACCATCAACAAAATCTGATCATTTAAAGCTGATTTTTATGTTTTAATGTAAAAAATATATATAGCAGCTCTCAGCCGCTTTGTTGTCTTTTGGTTCGTCCTGGTACAAATGGACAATGAATCAGCAGGGCTTGGTGTTTGGATGTCTTGGTTCATTGAAAATCTTGACATGGTGCCAAATCTGAAACTGGAGATTAAGAACAATACATGGACAAATGAACGTATGGATGGAAAGTTACAACTTAACACTGGCATTTCAAGTAAGCAAATGTTTTTATTGTTCATAAATATGTATATTGTATAATGTTCATATACGTATGGTGTGTGTGTGTGTATAGATATAATATATATATATTGAGAGAGAGAGGGGTCCTGATTATTTATTTTTATATTATATATGTATTATATTATATTTGTCACTTCATAAGAGATACTTGGTCAGTTATTTGTTAACAAATAAAGACGTGAACATCACCAATCGACAATTCAACATTTCAAATTGAACAGATATATCAAACACATAAAATTGGGCAAATATGACAAATATTTCAATATGATACTAATACTACTAATATTACTAAATGATACTAATATTATTGATACTAAAACTGTGTTAGGCATGTCTTTTATGAGGTCATGTTAACAAATGTAAATTTCAAAGCTTCCCTAAAAGTGCCATCAATGCTCTGCTAGTGTTGGCAATGTTCACGCAGGGGTCATCCCATCACAGAAATGTCACTGGATTTGGTATGAAACCATGACATTTAGACCCAAGATATCCATTGTGATTTTCAGGAAGCTTGTTTTTTAATTATAACTTTCTCAGACACACATGCAAGTTCAAGAAAAAAAAAAACTCATGTTTTGTTTTATATAATTAGGTTCATATATAAGTTCACCCGCATATCAATGAATATTATTATCACCGGATATGACTGCCACACACGTGCAAAATTATTAAATCAGATACAGAAGGTATATCTTACATGTAGCAAAATGTAGTTCGCTACACACTCAACCTATTCAATCAAAGCCCATTTTGAACTATTTTAAAAATGAGAAAAGTAAAAACCATATAAAATAGTATAGTATAGTACTATAAAATAATATAGTATAACCAGGAAAGCATAATAAAAGTATAACTGCAAAAAAAATTAATCACTGGTGTGTTTTTCCCCCATGTAATTTTTTTTTTTAAACATGCAACCACAGAGCTGACTTTCAAATCCGTGGGGTGTCCCTTTTTTGTTTTTGAGGGTTTTGGGGTTCTGAAAACTGCCAAAACAGTCGTGTGCTATGCTGAGCTATATGGCCTAACTCAAGACAACAGTAATTTGTGACATTATCACTGTTCATTTATAATGAAGACCCCAACCTAAATTTAAAGCAGGGCAACATGTCACAAACAACCCATGTCATGGTCACAACACCTACAACCTGTAAAATCACAAAGCCAGAACTACTTATTCATTGCCTTCTTGCATTAGCGGGAATCTCAGTTTTGTGCCGTCAGCAAAAGATGAGTGACTGGGAGGAGAGAGGGAGAGAGAGCCCATCATTACTAAACTACGTTCACCCACAACTCAGATTAAGCATTACAAATGATATCATGGCAATTTGTCACGCTCCTCAGTTCAGTGATGTTTTACCGACTCATTTGCTATGATACCTTGTTACAGATCCAGCTGCGAATCAGAGGCTAGTCGTGCGGCTTGGGGCAGACCCCCCTCTGCGGCTACCCAATGACCTGGAAGGCAATAGGGGATGCCAGTGCCTAGAGCATGTGCTGCACTGACAGAACAGCAGGGCTCTGTCAAAAGGCCTTCCATACAAACTTTCCAAATCACTCTGTTTTTAACAGATGAGTAAGCAGCTACGGAGCGAGCCTTCGGATTTGTGAATCACAGGTTTCCTCGTTGGTTCCGGTGGCCCTTTTTGACACACCCTGTATCGTCTGCCTCTGAGGGGGATTGTGCGATGGTGTATCTGGGTGGAGGGGGGGAGATTGCATGTGGCAGGGTCACTGGTTGGGTTAAGCAACAATTCAGACATGTGCTTTTAACAGACAAATGCCTGCGATGGTATCTTGGCCAGATTTCAGCACAAAGATAACAATATTGATCTATGCCGGGGTAACCGGTCACATCTGCACTTTAAACTCTTCGTTTATGTTTATTGATAAAGAATTATTAAAGCCATGGCAAAACAGCCAAATCTACCCAAGCATACTGTTAGAACTTCAGTGATTTAAGCATAACTGGCAATGTCACAAAACATTAGCCCCCAGAGGCCCAAAGTAAATGGTGTAGAGCAAAGACTTAGAGTAGGATTGTGGTCATTGACCCAGTAGTTGCTTGCAGTCAGGGTTGGTGGACCTGGTCTGCACATTAACAAAATCCCAGGAAATGCTTTCAAGAGCCCCCAGCCTCCTCCACACTGAAAACAACTTTCTCACCTCATTTAACTAAATTAATGAGCAGGTTCAGACCCATTTAAAAAAGACAGAAAACAAATGATAAAAATGACCAGTACGGCACCTGCCACGTTTGACCTAAACACTAAATTTTTACAGTGAATATTATACTGTTATTTACCCATGCTCATGTCGTTTAGAGCCCCTTATGTTGAAATTATTTTTGAGGAACCCACCACAAAACAACAGTTTACAGTAACCATGTCTGTCAAACTCAAGACTAAAATTAGTTTAAATACCTGGATATGGACTGACATGACAATGGCAGAATAATAATTTCCAGGTAATTCTGACATCCTTTATTACATTGTATTTCTTATACATCATTATTTGTTCATTGTGTGTCTTATTGCCACACTGATTTCCTCTTTTGCATTGTGCGTGACCTCTCTCTCAGATAAACTCACTTTTCTCATTTCTTTTCTCCCTCTCTCTTTTTTTCCCTCTGGTGACCTTCCCCTCTCATCAAACAGACAAGGACAATATGTTTGCTTATGCCACATTCATATGATCTATGAATTGATATGAGTTCATTCATTATTCATGCTCAGTTTTGCATAAGCATTTCCCTATCATGCCTGTCACTTACATAGTCAACATTATGAAAGCAGCTCGTCTCCTCACAGTGGTCACAACTAGCTAGTTAGTACAGACATGACTTGCACAGGGGACATGCACCAAATGCCACTCCACTGACCCGTGAACTATAAAAACAAGCAAACTGCGACAGCAAGACAAGCAGTGGCAGTATCTGATTATTAATATATTATTGGGGCGAGGAAACATGCCCCACTGCCAAAGCCATGGGTAAGCAGGAATACATCGGTCCTCAAGCACATGCTGGTGATGAGGGGAAAGGTGAAAACAGGGTTTACTCTACTGGCTGGACACATAAAAGCAGGTCATGTGACAAATTGGGTCTAATTATTGTAGGCGCCAATGAGGGCTTATTCCACGCCCTGTACATTTAAGAAAACGACACAACAAAATGTAACAGGTATATGACTCAAAAATGGTCATATTTTTTTTAGCTTAGCATAAATTGTCAGTGGCCGACAGTTCTGCAACAATAAGAGCAAATATTTAAAATAGGCTGATGCTTGTTTGTCATTTTATGTTATTTGTTTTTACTTTTGTGCCATATTGTAGTGTTTTCTTGAAGCAAATAATGAGGGTGTCTCCCCACAAGACATAAGCCTATCTTTTGTTCAAGTTAAGCATGCTTAACTTAAATTGCTAAATTTTTGTTATTGCTCCACCTAGTGGATAAATCTTTCTACACTACTGGGTTCAGCTGAGTTAAGTCACAATCAGGTTCACAGATTTCCTCAAGCCAAACACTGACCAATTCACACTGTCTCTGACATGTTTGCATTGTGTCTATCCATCAGCTAATAAAATAACATAATTAACACTTTAAAGTGCTTAAGGTACCAAATTTGCCTGAGCTCCACAGCACACCCTTAACACTGACTAGCTGATCTATAAAGCTCTTTAATGTTCGCACCTTTTTGATATAAATATCCTCCCACCCTGGGCATAAGAAAGCTGTCAGCAGAACATTTGTTTTCCATTTTTCACCACTGAAGGCTGTTCAGGAGGCCCAAGTTTGACAAGGCGTTAAAAATTTACACCAACACTTACTATTTGCCCTTCAGAAAATTTTAGCAGCTTAGCAGATGGGGTTTAATCTGGCACCATTTATATTCTTCCCATTTTCTCTCATTCAAATCAATGCCATTGAGTTTTTCAAGGTGTGCGCTTGAATTTACTAACAAAGTTCTGAATGGAATACCGGCATGTTGTTTCTCATTCTACTGTACTGTATAAAAAATAAAAAAATAAACAATTTGGACCTGCACACTATAAAGATTATACATTAATAGTTGCAACAATGCCTGTTTTTCACATTTTTCCAATTTTAGCAGTAGTGTACTACATTGTTTATCCCATGACTTCAATTTGCTGCATTTTGACCACATCATAATGCAAGTATGATCATATGTATTACATACAGGCAAGGAAACTGCCTTTCAAAGTCTCTTTACAAATACATTTTATAATTTAGGGGGAAAAAATCTGTTTAATCTAATATTAAGCATGGGTTTAGCCTCGTGTCAGTGTATAAGAAAGTAATCCATTTCAAAGCCTGTTTATACGACAAAACATAGTCAGTAAACGTTACTTGTAAGGGCTTTAGACAACTCAAAAGGGGCAACATTGAAACTAGTTAAATCCTTGCTGTTTTTATCACGTAAACATTACAGCTACATGATTTGTTGATTTTTAACTAGATTTACTGGCAAATATCAAGAGCTCCAAGTTGCCACTGAGTTCTGCTGTTTGCTTTCTTTTCCAACTATGTATTGCTAGCCATTAAGACATAGTTTTAAAACTGTGAAGGCCCACGAGGAATAAAACTAACAGGAATCACACTTCACTTCCGAGACGCTCAGAAATATATAAACCACCCTATGAATAGCTCAACACACATCTGTTTCCTCAATGTCTGAGCCTCCACAAATGAGACTCGCTATGGCTGAAGGCGAGCCCGTCAGAGGCTAAGCGGTCTAGACTCGGGAGATGCCCAAACTCAGGACCGTGATGAAAGCGCTTGGGCACACGTGGAATTCCGCATGTCAGGTGGCGAGACAGACTGAAATAGATATCACCAGCCCGGAGAGTCAAACCCTTGCCCGCTGTTGACCTGATACCAGCAAGAAGACCGCAGTGTGGCCGAGTGACCGGGCAGGGCTCGAGTCGTCCAGTTGTCACCCCCCTGATGCTGATTCGGTTTAATGAGCGGCGTGCTGTCACCGCGCATCTCTCCTCTGCTCACGCTTGTACAATCTGGCAGCTGCGGAACCTGCTGGAGTCTGCGGAGCTCTTCTGCTGACTGCTAAAGAACCCGCAATACGTGCTTGCCGCAAACAAATAAACACGCAAACAAAACGGGAAATCAGAGCTATTTGCACGCAAGCCTTTCTGAGGACAGGCCTGTCGCGCTATCCTAACGTGCCCCTGTGCAAAGCGTATATATGACATGCACTGCTGATGGTGTCATTACAGTATATGCTGGAAGGAGATGCTGACTCAGTCCGTAGATTGTTTGGATAGATTGTCTCGCATTTTTACATTCAGCTGTTCATTATTTGTGTGGAGGCAAGCTTCCCAGGATTAAACTGATTTACATACGTTCCTCAAACGCTCTGAAAAGTCAAACACATCTAATCCACCTTTCGATGAAGATTTTTTTTTCAGGCCAGAAGTGCACAGAGCAGAAGGAAGATTCATTTGAGTTTACGATGAAGATTTTCATGAGGTTTATGATGAAAATCTAGTGTTTTTCCTTAAGAACATCTCAACAGACTAGCCTCCTCCCTGAATTCCTTTTGGGCATCCTTCTGGAAAATGGCATAAGGTTTACAAAACATCATTGTGGCTGTGGCTCCAATTACTGTTAATATATGTCAAATGGGTAAAGCAAAGGCTTAGAAACAGACTGATCACTCCGATAACGCCAACTGTCACTCTGTTAGCCACCGAGCAGCCCCACTGGAATAATTAGTCCACTCTCTCTGAATAAAACAATACAGAAACAGCCACAATGACATCCAAAATATGGGCGTTCCCTCTGATGACCTGAAAACAAGCTATTTTCACAGTCCCAGAAGTGTTGTGTTAATATTTAGTTTATATTGATTGTATATTCATTAAATTGAATCCTAATCATAACTTACAAAGGAAAAATCAGTGATTCTGTTTGATAGTTTGCCTGATTGCTTTATTAAACAGTAGATTTGCATTTTATCGCTTTTTATTATTTAATGTACATGGATTGGACAGGTAAACAAAGCGAGAAATAGAACAAAAAAGAAATAAACAAAGAAAAAATGACAAAGTTCAGAACTCAGGGAATGACATAGAAACTGTCCAGTTTTACAAAACATCATCTCCAAATAAAAGACTGTGAGTATTTTAAACAATTAGTGTTATGAAGTTAGTTTACCTGTACACTACTGAATGCTGGCTTTATAAGCATCTATGCCAACAAACTGTTGCCTTAAAATTATATAAATTATACATTTATTTGTACCTTTTTGTTTTTACTTTATTTAAAATGTGACAGTACTCTTACTCTTTTCTTTCTGTTTCTTGCTCATACTTCAGGAACTGGTATATTTTTGGTGCTGACAGTAAGGACAGTACAAACACTGTTACATATTATCAACAGATGATGAATTCTGTGAGGCTTTGTGGTATTAGTTTGTTTGTCTTACTCAAACACAATTCATACATCCTGTTAGATAAAACTCTTTTAAGTTACAGAGCTTTGCATAACATGAATAATCCCGCTGTTTCGTCAGTTCCTACAAAAGAAAAAAAACTACTTTATATAACGCATAGTGATAGAATCAAAGAGTTTTTTTTTACATAAATGGGTAAAATGCTTTCTGTCTCTCGCACACATACACACACTGCAGGGCAGACAGTCGGGGCACGGCTCATCTGTGTGAAGCCAGCTGGCTGTGGCGTCCCCGAGAGCACAGCACTTGTCCCCCGCTGGGTGCAATTGAGAACCGCAGACCTGCCTTTACTCTGCACACAGCCCTCAACCAGGCCTGAAAGACACTGTCGGTCTAAAACACGGCAATGCAGAACCTGCGATACGCACGCAAACGCGCAAAAGTACGCGGGGCACTTTGGGCACCTCTCGCTATCTTTCTACAGACGAGGCGCGCTCGCACCCGCGCACTCCAAGTGTCGCTTCCCCGTAAGAGCGCAGGCGGCTAAACGCGGTGCAAAATTTGACAAGCAGCTAAATGTACGCAGGGTGTCTTCACGCCAGTGTAAATGAGTGACATCGCTAGAGATGTGCGTCCAAGAAAGCCACGTGTAATTGGTGATGATGGGAATGGACACAAGCCACATGAGGCCGCTGACAAAGAACCACCATCGTCACCAACAAAGGGCTGGCGGGAGAGATGACGGCTCTGAAAGGGGCAGGGCAGCTTCAAAGCCCACCGGAGTCATTCTTTTCTTCTTCACACACCCAGAGCTCTCCAAAAAGTGATATTTTAGCGTATCATTATCATTCAGCCTGGATGAATTCACAATCAAGCATCGAAAACAGTTGCGGAAAAGAAAGAAATGTCATAATTACTCTAGATGGGTCAGGAATAGAAATCTCTCCCAAATCTTCAGGTCATGTTAGGTTAGATGTGTGGATAGCACGATAGGATTTAAATGTAGTTAACTTGTCTTTACCTTAACTTAAACACAGTTTTACCCGCTGATATGGTTAAGATCTTTATGCATGCCATTATTATACAATAAAATACAATACAGATTTTTAATACCCGGGGGCAGTTTGGTTTGGACATACACAGAGTGTAATAGACAAACAGAGGCAGACACATACAGGTCAGTTTCTGTATAGACTCGTTACTTGCAATGCTACAAAAAATGTATAACATATCCACTCTTACTGGCTAAAAAAGAAGATATTATTCATTATACATTCACTGAACGTTTGTGACAACATCCATCTAAAACGTTATTATGATTGAAACTTGCCATTAAATAGCATATTAAAGTTTTTCAGTAAAATTTAAACAGTTAAATAATATTTATAATAATAATTAGAAGAACAAAAAGAGGAAACCCAATTCATTACGTAGCTCTATTGCTAGTGCGCTGCTCCCTCTAGTGGTCAGAATGGGAAAGAGCAGATGGCAATTCTAATTCTTTTTGTTGGTGAAACTGTATTTTACCATTATCGTCTATTCTCTGGCAATTCGTCTGGCATTAATCTTTAGTTTTGCGTCTCTTATATGCAGTTAACAAACTGCAGCTGATAACGTGCACAAAGGCGGCACCTGGTAGCCATGGCATTTGACTTGGCATTTTCACATCCATTAATAATTACTGTCTGTGTCTTAGGTGCTGAACCCCTGTGTGGATGATTGAGCCCATTCTCATGATAACTACATAAAGTAAGAAACAACACCCAGATGCAAATATAACTGAGGTGTACAGTTCATTTCAGAAACATGAAACTGTAAAAGTTTCTGTAAAATTACATTTGAAACACAATATAACTAAATAGAAAAGCACCATATCAAATAATAAAAAAAAAAACAGTGTAAGGTTTACAAAGGAATTTTGGAATTTGTTGTAGATAGTAACAGCGTCCTGTTTTACTTTATATCCCCTAAGCTGTTGTTTCATTTAAAATGTAAAATAAATGTTTCATTTAAAATGTATAATATCCCTCCAAATCAGTTTCATCCTGGACTCCCTCCCCTTCCTGAACAAACAGAAAAAGGTCAGACTTCTGAGAAGTGACTTTCATGTTTATCTCATGCTGGGTCATCACTTATAATATCCCAAAACCTTTTCCGTCACTTAGTCATCATCACGGCACACACCGACCGGAGCTCTGCATTTTACACAGATACAGTAACAGTTCTTGTAAGCCTCCCTTTCATTTCCTTCAGTCAGTGATCAAGATTCCAAAGTGGAAAATATATGTCAAAGTCAAAAACCAGCAACATGGAATTTGCAAAGTCAGTTTTTTCCTCCCCAAAAAAACCTATTGTTGTATTTTTTCCATAATTTTAGTTGAGAGGCTACATCGATTATTTCTACAAAAATAATTCCACTAATTCTAAAACTCCTGCAACTACAGATAAATACAGAGTCTACAGAGTCAGAAGTATAAGTTTCAGACCACACGCAACATTTTAATCTCTTACATATTCCTTCTTTTGTTTACCATTGTGAAATGAGTCACATTTTTTTTGTTTTTAGCATTTCCATTAGCAGTGATTGGGAAACTGCTGCCACATACTGAGTATGAGAGTGAGGTACACTGTGGTTATAAACCACAGATGGTATCAGCAGTCACGACTGCTCTCTGCAGACCTGTGCTGTAATCAAAAATCAAAGTTTGCACAAGTTTGTTTAGTTCAGTGTTAACAGACAGAACTGCCACATGGGCAAAACAATCTCTGAATTAAACAATGACTTGTTAAGTTTTTAGCAGTACAATGGATATACTGCTTAAAAACTACCTGATTGTAAAACAGTGGAAAGTCTATAATCAATGCTAGTGATGAATTACAATTGTAGGCATACATGTAAACTTAAAAGGGACTCATTTTATATCGAATTATTTTTTATATCCACTAAAATGACCTTGATTACAGCAAAAAGTAATAGCAGAAACGTTAAGAAAGAGTCTGTCATTTTTTTGCAGTTAAATTTATATTTTTTGTTTTTAATGCAAGGATGCCATACATTCTGATGTATAGCTAAAGGGTTCAAGGATTAAATTCAAGGGTCTCAATTGGATATCATGTATAAAGTTGACGTTTGTACCCCCGTGTCGCATACAATAATACTGCAGCGTGAAATGCAGAACTGATCTCATGTGTGGTATTAGCTCCTGTCGCTACACGGCACTGGTGTTGTGATCTGCGTGAGCTGTATCATAACTGTAAATGACTGGTGACGATTAGTGACCTTTTGCTGGTCTTAAACTATTTACTTCAGTTCAGCAGTTATTGTAGAAATCAGCTGTGACCGTACCAGGCTGCAACTGTACCTACTGTAACTTCTCATGACAATCTCATTGTGGCAACCCAGCCAAAGGAATCGTTCTCAGAACGTTGGCTAACATTCTGTAAAAGTTCTCTCAAGTTATCAAAAACGTTCTTGCAGTAACGTAAGTAGAACTTTTTTAACGTGATATATTTGTATTTATTTAAAATGTTATTTTTAAGTTGAAAGTGGAATATTTTTTAAGACGTTACAGAATTCGTTCATACAACCAGTATTGTTAGCTGTTAAAATCGTCCTGCAAAAAAAAAAACAGTTATTGTAAGACTGGTTTGATGGACAATTTCTTTCAAATATAAAGAACTCATACTTCATGAATGAAGCCTGATCACACAAAAGCCACTCAAGAATAAATCAATCACATTGCTAAAATGTAAATGTTGTTGAGTTTTATTTAATCAGAAAATGTAGTTTACTTGTGATTGGTTGTTATAGTTATGGCATCTACCAGCATAAGTTAGCATTGGGTGGGCTTAGGTTAGTCTGTCAGGTTCAAATCAGGACACATTGAGTAGAAAATCAGCATATCAGTGGCAGATCAGTTGTAGATGTTGCATAACGGCTGTAGCTCAGCCATTACATAAATGTGCACATGGGAAGTTGACATACTGCAGTGTGACTACTATACTGCATACCAAACTCTTTCAAATAAACCTTAGCTGACTTCTTTTTTAATTGTTGTATATTTTCCATCATTTTAATTAAGAGGCTACATTGATTATTTCTACAAAAATTCCACATCTATTTCTAAAACTCCCGCAACTACAGATAAATAGGGACAGTCACGTGCATAACTTTCAGACCACACGCAACATTTTAATCTTTTACATATTCCTTCTCTTTTTTACCATTGTGAAATGAGTCACATTTTTGTTGTTTTTTGCCTTTCCATTAACAGCGATTGGGAAACTGCTGCCACATACTGAGTATGAAAGTGAGGTACACTGTGGTTATAAACCACAGATTGTATCAGCAGTCACAACTGCTCTCTGCAGACCTGTGCTTTAATAAAAAGTTTGCACAAGTTTGTTCAGTTAAAAAAAACTGCTTAAAGTTGCTGGTTCTTGATTTTCTACAGAAGTCAGCAGTATGCGAAGTATGCGTGCTTTCTTAAGGGGTTGTTGTGATAAGCTGAAGATGTACTTTAATGTACCCACTTGTTGGCAAGTTAAGTGGGTCATTACTGCACAAAATAAAGCTCTGGCATGAGAAAGAGGTTTTACCACAAATGTTCTCAAATGAGTTACAGGCACGAAACATTTAGTGTAACATTCTCATTAGTTTATTCCCTATGACGATACATGACAATGGAAAACAACACTTGAAAGTAATATAGTAAAATGTTTATATAACATGTTTATAGTAAATCATTTTACTTCACTCTTTTACCTAACTAACCACAATTGCTATTAACCAATCAGGAGAAAGGGGCTGGGTTTATACTAGAGTAATTCAATCTAAAGCACAGGTTGACAGTCACATCACCATTCTTATCAAAGAGAGACAGATTGTGCTGTGAGTATCAAACAATGAATATGATATATTTTTAATTAATATTTATTTAAATTAATTATTGTACAATTTGTTTAAATTAAATAATTAATGGCGACTGTGAGACTATCTGTTAATTCTGAAACATTTGATGTCACATTGCATGTAAAACTTAATCATCTATAACGTTGTACATCTTTAAACATGAAAGAATATGCAAATGTTTATTGTTGTGTGCTTCCTCCTATAAACCAAAGGTTTATTTCCCCAAACAGAAAATGACCAAATTTTCCACAATGCCACTGAACGACAGCTATGCAAACCAGACCTGTGATGTGTTCAGCTACCAGGAATCTGCTCGGATCCTCTTTCCCATTTTCTACTCTCTGGTTCTTATTGTCAGTGTTGGAGGCAACAGCCTGGTGCTGTGCATCACCTGTCAGAAGAAACAGAAAATGAACTCCACCACAATATATCTGATCAACCTGGCCATCTCTGACACGCTCTTCACCTTGGCTCTGCCTGGCAGAATCACTTACTACATCCTTGGCTTCAACTGGCCCTTCGGCGAGTTCTTGTGCAGGTTGACGGCTGTGATCTTCTACACCAACACTTATGCTGGCATTGCCTTCATGACTTGCATCAGTGTAGATCGTTATCTGGCCATGTTGCACCGTCAGCGATGTCAGAGACTGAGAAAAACCAAGGTTGTTCGAGGTATCTGCATTCTGGTGTGGACGGTTGTTCTTTTCGAGACAACCCCTTTGCTCTTTAGAACCATTGTCAAAGAAATACATGGCCATCAAACGTGCATGGAACTCTTGAGTTTTGAAGGACGAAAGATGGCGTTTATTCTTCTGGTTGCTTGCATTGTTGGCTTTTGTGTGCCCCTGGGACTCATTCTGGGTTGCTATAGCAAGGTCAACTCCAAGCTCTCCAGGACATTCAAGGAGAACCCAATGGCCAACAGGTCTAGAAGCAGCAACAGGGCCAGAAATACGATCCTTCTCATTCTGCTGAGCTTTGTGGTGTGTTTTTGCCCCTACCACATTAACATCATGCAGTTTGCAGTGAGAGGTCTGTTCCACGATCCCTCTTGTGAGGATTTAAAGACTTTGAAAATGCCCCTGCAGGTGACCTTTGCCATGATGAACTTGAACTGCTGCCTTGATCCCATTATTTACTTTTTTGCCATCAAATCCTACAAGCAAAGAGTGATGAGCCTTTTTAAGACATACATTTCAACATCTGCATTCTCCAAGAGCACACAAGAGAACAGCAGCAGTAACACATGAATGCCAACATTGCTGAGATACAGAGGAACCTGACGGAGAACTGAGTGGAGATGCTCACACAAAGTGTGCTTGGACTGTTGCAGGCTGCAGAAACAATTTTAAATAGCTTTTCTTTAGATTTTAAGCAAATTGATGGTCTTTAAATCCATTTTGTCTTTTTTATTTTACAACAATATTGTTTAGAATTTATGATCAATGACAAATCTGTGGCCAGTTTGTCTTTCTTCAAGGTGTGCAGTATAGGAGCGTGTGAATTTATAGCTTATTACAGTGTGTGACTCATTTGCATCTATCATTTAATACTGTTCTTTTGTTTATGTAATATAATTCTGAGTTTTCCTTGGTGCTGAAATAAGGATGCTGAAGTTCGGTGAACAATAAACAATGTTGTTGGAAAAGTCCCACATAAAGGTTAAGAAAGCTGAAAACTAGTTAACAATTCTGAGTAAAAATGATTATGTAGGTGCGTGATATGAACTGACATTTTAACAGGCTGCTGCATGAAAGCTTAGTTGTGGTCACATTTACTGAGTAATATTACTGTCTAACCCTGAAATGGGCTTTTCTATTCTGGAACTTATTGCTCATGTAGCTCCAAACAACTTTTTTCAGACTGTGACTTTTACTAAATATCAATTAAAGATCAGATGTTAAATCAGTTATTCATCTGTGTTGCGTTTTATTTACTCATCAACTTTAACTGTCAATCTGAAAACATTTTCGATGACCTGATTTGACTTTTGGTTATTAACCTGGGAAAGCACGACTCTAAATGCCACAAAGAGAACTTGTGTAATCGGAATCGCATCTCAGCGTTTCTTAGAATGAACTTCAAGTGTTCTTTGTAGTTGTGACATGAACGCCTCACTGAATTTTAACTGAAATGTTACTTTGCAGCAGCGATGAGCTCACCATCCCTGTGTGGGCAGATTAGCATGACAACATGTGTGTTTGAAGGGTTGTGTGGGTGTTCTACACGCACACGTGGGAGCGCTATTCTCTTTCCTGCTTGATTTCAGCTGAGCTTCAGAACAGGATGTGCACAAGCCCACAAGCACAAGAACTATCGTTTTTAGCTGCTACAGGTGGCCCGATAGGCTTTGTTGTGTATTCCATGAAGCTACATGTCTATAAATATACGTGGCAAATGTGGCAAGCATGAAGCAGCCCTACAAAAAACAAGGATGTAGGTGACATGTGATGTGGGTGATAAAATATCGTCTTTGTAAAGAGCATATAGGACTATAAACAGAATGTGACATCAATTCTGCTAGCAGATTAAAAATAGTCCTTCACACGGTAGCTAGCTGAAATGTGGCAAAAACATCACATTTTCTCAACCTCACCACACACCAGCGCTCACTATTTCTGTTTTCCCACATTAGGTGGTACAACCCATTTAGCAAGTTTAGGTAGTATGTTTCCATTTAGTAACAAAAACATAAAAATTTTTATTTTGAAAGTTGTAAGAACGTTCAAAATAAAATGTATACAACAGTGATCACAGAGAGGAACATCCTTTAAAAGAAATTCATTTAGCATTCGACGTGCGACATGAAGTGCTGCTTAATATAATAGAGAGGTATTGCGTTATCTGAGTAGTGAAAAGGATTTAGGAAATAAAATATGCAAAAAGGGAACTGAATGTTTCTGCCACGTACAGACTAATGCTATGTGGAAACAAACTAGAATTAGGTTAGGTAATGAATTCTGTCACCAAATAGTACAAATAAACAAGGTTGGTTTGAATGATTAACTTCTCGGCATTGATCAACATGATTCTCAGCATTTAGATGCTAAGTGTGTCTCTGTGTTAATTCATTTTTCAATTTACAATGATAGTAAAAAGTAAATCATACTATATGCTGTATTTACCATCTACTTATTGTTGATGACACAAAGAACAAAGTGTGAAAAGGGTCTCAAAAACGTAGCAACTACATATCAAATCATTTGCTAGTAAACACATTTAAAATAGTGAGCTCAAAATGTCATATTTCATTAGGTGCTGCTGTTTATATAAAATATTGATAACATAATAAAAATAATAAATGTCTCATGAAAGCAAATTAGTTGCACATTTAAAGAAAAGTCTCTCAAATTCACTTTTGCATGCGCACAAAATTCACACATTCGTGTCACAGAAATTTTCCAGGGAGCGTATGAGTCCATCACCTTACTGTAGGTTTACATAGACTAATTTTATTGTGCTCTTCTTTATCCCCAAGTCTTAACTGTGTGTATTACTGCCATCTAGTGAATGAACATATTCATAGCAACGTTAAGTGCAATAATAATAAATAATCTCAAATTATGATGTAAAAATAATATAAATGCAAAACCAAAATAAATGACTAATTAAAATGACATTTATATATTTGTTTTAAAAAACAAATTATATTTCTTGATGTGCATTTCTTTTATTTCTTCATGCACACGTATAGTATATTCTACATATTATTTAATAAATTGTGAACTTCTTAAAATCTCTGAAAGTCTTTCAATAAAATGTAACAAGAAGATATAACTAGCCGCATTTCTGACCTTTTAGATTGGCTAAAAGAAGGTCTTTCATATCAAAATATACCAAACAACCTAAAAAAGCTTGTTGTTAGTCAGTCAGTCGACACTATATGTTTAAGCAAAGGGTGAGGCAGGATCTAAATGCTAATCTTTATAACAAGAAGCAACAAGAGAAAAATAAAGCGTGTGTGTTCAAGATGATGTAATTCCATCCCATGGCAACCACAAATATAAACAAACAGTCACGTTTCAACAAAAATCCAACATCTAAAGAAATAACCTCTCAGCCTAAAGCTATTCTTCATCTTAAATGTGTTTTTAGAATCACATATGTGAAATGCTAAACTCATTAATGTTACAGAGAGCTGTGATATGTTAGCATAGTTTTGGAAAACATCTCAACATTTCCAGCATAGTGTAGGCATATCTAAACTTTATTTATCTATCTGCCTGTGAACGATAACAGAAATTCTTGTTCTCTTTTTCCACAAAATGCTACCACTGAGGTATCCGGATACAGTGGTAAACATGTTTTTCACCAGCAAACCAGTTACCAATAAGTTGTGTGAAGTCAGCTTTAACATCCTTACCACAAGCTCTAACTTCCTGCTGGTGTGTTGCAATCTGATCTTTACAGCCATTTGCCCTCATGTACTGTAGTCTTTTATGCAAGGGCTGGATTGAAGCACAAATTCATAGTTGCTCATTACAGTTGTGAATTCCATAACACAGTCATTCAACATAAAACATCATTCACACACATTTTATGTACAAATCACCATATCTGTAACACAAGGCTAAGAATTTCAACAGTTTACAACAAATTTCAACACAATGTTTACAATATAGTTGTGGCAGTGTTACTATGCACAACATACAATATTCATTTCCGTAAGCGTGTTGCACTTCAGCAGGTGTTGAAAAGGATTTCCTATTTCTAACAATATTTGATTTAACATCACAACCATGTCGAAGTAACTTCTCTTTTTCGCTGGCCAGCCGTAAAAAAGCAGTAGTAGTAAAAAAAGCAGTAATAGTAAAATAATTTCCTGTGCAGTCAATTTGTAAAACTCAAAAAACAAAATATTTTTTTTGTTATTATTATTATTATTAATAACTATATATATATTTATAATATATATATATATATATATATTTTTTTAAGCTAATATTTATCTCGGTTTTTAGCAGTAAACCCTTTAAATATTAAACATCATCTGTTTTAGAGACATTACAGTCCCAATTGATTGCTTCTTGGTTGATTCTCATGCATTTATTCTTTGCCGTTTATCCTCTGTGGATGGAGTGCTGACCTTTATCCGGCACATTTCAACAAAATAAGAGATATACCACAAGGGCTCTGTGGTTTTACTAGGAAAGTACAACAACACTCAATATGGCGCTGTAGTGAAAGAGGTCATCAGAGAGACTTTGATGAGGGTTAAATGAATTCTGTGATGCAATCCTGGGCAAAACTTTCAGCAGAGCAGCTTCTTCACTTACTAACATTCAAAACAGAGACTCTATGACTCAAAACAGAAACTTTTGTCTAGTATGCTGAAGAAATGAAAGAATTGCTGATCTCTGTGGTGTCTGTGGCCCATGATATTGGCACAACACTACAGCATGAAATGTTTTCCTCCAGTTTATGCTGCTGAAAGATGCCAGTCTCTGTCCAGATGATTTATAGCAGCAGGTTCTTAGTCATGCTATTTTAAAGACAAGCAGACACATGCAGTCTAGCCTGTCATGTGTGTTTGACTCACACCACTGTCACACACAGTCTGGCATTTTTCTATTTTTCTATTAAGTAACGAAAATGTTACGTTATTTTGTTATGTATTTTGTTCTAAGAATGTTCTATTTTTAATTCTGTAACGTTTGTAGAACGTTCCACTAACTACTTAAAAATAATGTTTTTGATATATGATCTATAACTTTAAAAAAGTTCTAGAAACGTTACTGCAGGAACTTTTGTAATAACTTTGGAAGAATCGTTAGAAACCAACATTATAACAAACGCTTCCTGTTAGCCGGGATGTAACTCCTGGTGTTAGGTTAAAATAATAGGAGATGTCTGGATATCAATTAAATAAGGCAATAACTTTATTTGTTATTTAAAGCTTTAACTGATTCATTTCCTCACAAAGTTTATGTTTAAATTCTGCAGCCTGCAGTAGGTGTGAAAACCACCCTGAGATGTAGAGTAAACAGAATGGCAGTAAAGTTAACAGCTACACATGCAGTATCCCTAATGTGAGATGTTACTGCTTCAAAATGTGTTTCTGAGTTGTCACCTCTGGTAGTGCAGAAGCACGGCAGGGTGTGTGTGTCACAGTCTGTCTGGTACAAGGGTCAATCTGCAGACTTATTCTGTTGAAACTTATCGATACTTCATTTAACAACTTCCTGTTTTTCATCAAAGCATGTTGTTTTTCACATAAACACAGTCAAAGAGAGAGAAAATATCATCTTACAAGGGCCCATATTTATGGGAAAGCTTTGCAACTGTTTTAAATGCTACCCTTATGTTATAAAGGCAAAAAATATCAGACTTAACAGCACATTGTAGCAAACAACAACTCCACAAATTAGAAAGTGTTACTGGACTAATTTACAATACTTCATGTACTTACAGATTAAAGGGCGTAGACTTAAATTCAAAAACTGGAATTAGAAAATTAAAAGGGGAAATGTCTCGCAGACGTAAATTTCGCAATTTGTTTTACGTACATTTTATGATTACGATTTTAGATTTTTTCATACTGATATTTTTTTTTATGTACTGACATTTAGAAAACCTCACGTAAATACATATGAAATGGGATTCCCCTCATTTTGGATGTCAGTTGTTATGGAAAAGTTTTGAAATGATGTCTAACCACACAAAATGCATAATAAAGATACTGGCCCCACTGTAATACTGGCCCCCACTGTTTAGTCATACTCTACATTTACGCAATCAACTTGTGAAAGTATGTATAAAAGAGTATGTTTAGCAGAAGATGGCAAGATTAATCAAATACCACATCCTCTCAAAAGTTTTGTGGGAAAGTAACTTTGAGAAAGAGGTAACCAGTAGATGAAAACAACCTTTCGAATTTTGGTTTAATAAACACTGCAGATTCTGATAAATACGTTTCGCTGTCTACCTCACTATTACTGTAAAAATACATGTCTTACTGTAAAAATATATGTATTCAAGGCTGACAAATACAAAAAAAATAAAGAAAAACTTTACTTGATAATAGAAGTTAAAATTAAAGAGATCATATATAACCTTAATAACAATTAAGTCAAACGCCAAGAATTTATTGTTCTTTAATCAAAATTCTTGGTTAGAACTCTACAGGTGCATATGGGATGTTTCCAGCTGAACCGTGTTTTTCAAAAGCTAGCAGGTGTAATTTTCAGCTTCTAACAATAGACTGAAAAAAAAACTGGCCACTTTCACAAACACTGACACACCCTACTGATGCTACAAACCACATTATTAAAGAACCAGGACCTTATTTCTTATTCAAAATGATCTAAAAACACCTTATTATTTAGACGGTCATACTATATAATTAATTTATTTTCTTAGAGGACCTTTTAATATTAAAGTTAGGTTAGCAGTTTCGGAAAGGTTAGTAATCGCCACCCAGCTTTGAAAGTACAAGATCCCGCCCCCTGTTCAGAGCTTCAAAGGCACAGAGGCATTCAAATGCAGTTTCTCAGGTAAGGACCGAATGCAATGATTGGACAAACATTTTATGCGTCTATATATATATACACATATACATATCACTTAGTGAATGCTATCATGATGTAAGGAGACTTCAACCAGCATAACAAAAATGTTTCTGGAAAGGATTGCCTACCCTGTGTTTAATCTATGAACGACATCATAGCACTGCTGTAAGGTCTGAATCAAATCATGCGATGGTCAGACTATTACTACTATCAGCAAGCTTAAGGTCCTTATTAATATGCGCATAAACATATTTAATATTTATCCAATCATGTTCTTGTTTTTGTGAACAGATGTGTTTACTAAGCCAGTTCTAAAACAAAGTTAAAAAAAGAGTTAACAAAAAATACACGGACAACACAGGGTCATAAAGTCCTCGTGGGTTACTCAAATGTACTCTGTCAAAACTCGTGAAAACACGTGTTGGATGGCAAATAACATGTGATGACAAGAAGTCCTCACTCAAAAGAGAACTTCTGTGAAGAAGAAAAAAGGGCAGATCTTGATCAGCAATGCAGGAAATTATGTCAGTCGTCATGGTTACAAAATGAGACTAGCAAGAGTCACTGCTCATTTGGCGTGTGTAAGAAAAACGTGGTTAATGCCGGACCGGGAGGTGCCACTTTTGACTCTGCCATGATCAGTCCACTGGACAAAACACAGACACAAAACTGGGGCATAAGAAAGTATTGGTGAGTACATGTGCTCATTTTATGCCTTTTTTACATTTCGAGCACTTAAACTGGACATTAACCTTTCAACAACTAATACAAACTTGAAAGTTTCTGTGATCAGGTTGTGCTTTAGACATCTTTAGACATGATTCAATAGGCATGTGTATATATATATATTATATAAATTGTATCATGTGTATAATTAACAAATAACATGAGCATGTGAGTACTGCATGTGTGCACTGAGGCATGGAAAAGTGGAAAAGTTTGACTTAATAATATACTAACTGCATGACTACAGCTGCAGACACCTTAATGAACTAAAGCAGCATATTGGTTGAAATAAACTTTTAATTTAAAACAATATGTTACTGGTCCACTCCTAAATGCACATGGTCTCTGCAAAGGAAATGGCAGTTTATTTCTTTGCAGAAGTAAAATAGCCATTACACAATCACTATTACCCCATCACTGAGAATTGTTTTCTACACAGATGCAGTTTCCTCCAGTCAAGGTCTTTGTTGAATATTAGAGGCACAAGTCTTTGTGAGGGTACAGATTTTTTGCAGGACTGACAGGAAACATGTTTTACTGCTTCAATATATGCCTGTGCTGATGATTTACATGAAACTTCCTTGCCATTCACTGCGGTATCACAGATTTCCTCAGAAAGACCTTGAAACAATCTGACACATTTTTAACTTTACAGTTTAGATGTGAGGGGATGCTTAGAAACCACAGTTGGCTTGTAGTATTTCTTTTGTGTACGTCTGTAAAGCGGTACCACGTAAAAGCGCAAAAAGTTTTATACTTCCTTATTGAAACAACACTGTGTTGTTTGACAAAAAAGTTTTTGTTCTCAGTTTGTAGTAATGTAGTAATGTATCTGTTTTCCACTTCTCAGATTTCATAACCGCTCCAATGGCTACGATAACAGCTACAAACATCACCGCCAACAATGACTCCCTCACCTGTACCAACTTATATGATCATCGTGGTTGGGCACATGTTTTCCTGCCTGTCATGTACTCACTGATTTGTATAGTGGGGTTCTTGGGCAATGCCTTGGCTTTGCATGTCATTTGGCCCAACCTTAAAAAAATGAACTCCACCACTCTCTACTCAGCCAATCTGGTGGCTTCAGACATCTTGTTTTCGCTTGCTCTGCCGCTGCGTGTGGTTTACTACGCTATGGGCTTTCACTGGCCGATGGGGGAAGGACTGTGCAAGGCGGTAGCTCTGCTGTTCTACATCAACATGTACTCTGGCGTCAACTTCATGACGTGTTTGAGCGTCGATCGCTTCATCGCCGTGGTGTTACCCCTGCGCTTCTCTCGTTTCCGGAAAGTTCAAAACGTGCGGTACATCTGTGTGGCAGTATGGGCTGTTGTGCTGATGCAGACCCTGCCTTTGTTGTCTATGCCAATGACAAACGAGGAGCAGAGCGGTCACGTAACCTGTATGGAGTATCCCAACTTTGAGAAGATCGACAACTTGCCCATCATGCTCATTGGTGCCGTGCTCTTGGGATACGGAATTCCGGTGATCACCATACTGGTGTGCTATTCCGCACTGTGCTCCAAGCTTCGCCTGCTGGCCAAATCCAATAAATTGACAGAGAAATCAGGGCGCAGTCGTAAGGCCATTGGTGTGATTTGTGCCGTTATTCTTGTGTTTGTGGTTTGCTACAGCCCCTATCACATCGACCTCCTTCAGTACATGGTCAGAAAGCTGCAGTACCAACCGGACTGCTCAGAACTGCATAACTTTCAGATTTCCCTTCACATCACTGTCTGCCTGATGAACCTCAACGCATGTCTGGACCCCTTCATCTACTTCTTCGCTTGCAAGGGCTATAAGAAAAAGCTACTCAGGATGCTCAAGATGCAAGTGAGCATGTCCTTCTCAAGTGTGGTTAGGACGTCCCCTGAGGGCTCCTCCAAAGATGTATTTGCGAATGAGAAAATTCAAATGGGCAGCAGGAGCTATCAGAAAGAACGAAGCAGCATGCTTTTGGATGAATAAGGGCAGTAATGGACTACAGGCACCTGGATGCGTCACCGGTGTTGATGCGGATGGTTGCGGATGGTTGCGGATGGTTGACAGTGTTTTACACGTTTTCGAAAGAACAGTCAATTTCTTACCTCTGGAATTTTTGTTCTTATTTTTAAGGTTACAGTTATAGGCCAACAGTCCAAGGTTAACATTATGTTCCGCTGTTTAAATATAATTGCACATTTGTTATTGTAGTATGTAAAAACTTGGTCTGGTGTTTCTTTGTTGTTTTTATGTATAATAAAGATTACAAAACTACATTCAGTGACTCACGTGACTTGTATATATGTTTAATGTCAAGTACAGTGTTGGTAATAACTTGCAAAGTCACTATAAAATCACTATAAAAATGCAAAACACAAAGTAACAACATTTTTTTAATCATATGTGTCTTCACAGCACAAAAGCACCCGCAAAAGCAAGCAGTTTTAAAAAGTTCCTCTTTAAGACAAGTCTCAAGTCTCTTAATACCGTTTTAGTCACTGGCACATGACGAGTAGTTATTGCACTTATATGTAAACAACAGGAGCGATAAAAAAAAAAACCAAGTTAATAATATAAACAATACGGTGCTTGTGTGGTACAAGATTTTGTAAAATTAAATATATTTATAAAATTAAATATTAAATATTCAATATTATTGCGATTAATCACATACTATTGCTGTAAAATATTCGGCCTACAAATGAAGTAATTTTTGGGTTTAATCATTTGAATGCACGTCACTCATAGTGCAAGAAATAATACATGTGCTCTATATTTGTCTCACTGTATTAACGCTACATAACAAACAAGCGTTGCCACGACATAATTTACACTGCACGTCACGCTGCGTCCTCGTTTACGTCGTTTACGTCTCATTCACATACTGCCACATGTCTATTCGCCCCGCAGTACTTCTGCCACCCACAAGAGGGCTGCGGGTAATAAACACCTTTTAGTCGGTTTACAATCAATTTAATGCTATAACCAACAATTGCCAAAAGAGGGAGACATAACACAAACCTTAAGTAAAACACAATCCAATAAATTGGTGTTCTAACACAAATGTTAGTTTAACTTATGTTAACCAGTTTGTTGTTTAATGCGCAATCAATCTACAAATCTTAATGCAGTAAATCGTTTTCACCATATAAAATATTTGTACTTAATAAAACATTAAAACACATAGTATATAAATAGTAATATCAATGTTTTTCTGTTGTGTTGTAGCCTCACATGGTCAACTGATAGATTTCAAGCATGGCAAGCAACATAAGTGCTCAGATCTTTCTGTGTATTCTTCACTGTGGGTTGTTTGATTGTCATGTCCTGACAGCTAATGGATCTCTAAATAAAATGTTGGGGGGATTATATCTGGTTATTGCCCAGTAAATGTATATAAATACACACTTACCGCTCTCCTGCGACAATTTTGTTGTGTAAAATTCAAGGCAAACACCATTGCCTTCCATCTCAAGGTGATTCTATTGGATGAAACATATTTTCAGGTATTGAATTTGGTGCATGAGTACAAAAACTTACAACATTGTTTGTTGATATTCCTAAAATTAGCCATCAAAATACGTTTTTTTATTATATAGCGCCTTTCACATTGTTTAACCAAAACTACAAATGGCCACATTTGATAAACATTTCTTTGTGTTTTCAGTTAGCATGTTAAGCTAGCATTCCCTACCACCCTCCAGGGCCTACACATAAAAATATTAACCTTTTTGAAATGTTGTTTTATGGTTGGTTGTACCGTATTTTCTCTTCATATGAAAATAATGTTTATTTGTCCAAGGGTATACTATTGGGGATAAATTAATAGTATTTTAGGTATCACCACAAAAACATACTAAAGTATATTTAATGTCTAGACAAACTGTGTGACCTATTTTAAAATTACTAAAATCTTATATTTTAGATTATTTTTATAAGTACTTTTTAATTATAACTGTATTTATAAATTAATTGACAGAAGCCTGATAACATAACAGAAGATTTTGATCAGGCATTATAAACAGATACACCTTGGGGTCCAAGGGGGAGATAATTTTGCAACACAAATGCATCCCCCACTACGCTAATGTACATAATGAGGTTTGGGAGTGTTGAAAAGCAAGCTGAGTATGATGTTCAAGCCATGAATTTGCTTCATTGAACTCATGCTCCAAAGCACAGCTCAGAGCTAGCTTTCATCATCTCTCTTATATTCTCTCATATTTCTAATTAAGTCTACATAAACAGGTAATGTTATAATGCTAGAAAACTGACTATATAAATGTCTAAATTATGACTTAATCACCTCACTGTTTTCTGTAATATAAAGGAGGTCATATAAAAAATGCTTTTGTGTGCCTTTTTTTTATTGCTCAGGTTAAAGTGAAAGTGAAATAAAGTTATAGTGCAATTTACTAAAATTGTAGCAAAAACATATTTCATTTAAGAACAAGAACAGTCATTAGACTCAATGTTTGTGATTCATACTTTACTCATACTTTCATCACATTCCCTAACAAAAAACTAAATCATACAGATCTGTGCAAAGATAATGCATTTGACAGTCACAGTAGACTATTTACGCTAGTTTTGTAAAAAAAGAACTAAAAATTGCAACTAGTGTTTTTTATCCACTTCCTTCCTTTAATTAATATGGAGGAACTGAAAACACTCAGAGAGCAAACAGACGTTCCTAATTTTACAGGCCATAAGTAAAATTATTTCCTTAAATTTTCTTGACCATCTTTACCACAAACAAAAATTCCCAGGTTTCCGCTGCAAAGCGAATGATGTTTGTGTCTCAGAAATCCACTTATAGATAAGTTCTAACTGGTGACTTCCTGGTGTGGGTGAATGCTGAACAGAGGAAATGTCACAGTCTTTGAAAGGGTGAATGAATCAGTGTACAGTGTAGGTGTAACATTGAGGTAGAGTAAAGCACATGGTGTACTGTAATGGTGGAGAATATGAATGTACAGTTGCACCTAAATATGTTCCTGTAGCTCAACTGGTGGAGCATTGCGTTAACAGCTCAGTGTTCAGTTGCTTTTTGGAGCCACTATACATACAACCATATTTTTGTTTTGATGTTTAAAGAACTTGCCTTCTTGCCGACATAGTGGAGTGTTTAAACTTCCTACTAAAATTTGGCTCCATTTATGTATGTCAACACAGGCTATGCATTTACAACACCACCTAAAATGAAGTCATTGTCTTTGTGAAATATAGTTCCCACACATTTATAGCCATTTTAGCCGTCATAATTTCGTCTGAAAAGAGAGGCACACATGTTTGTCTTCAGATAGTCGGTTGACCCCAGCAAAGTAATCGTGAGTGTAAAAGGATTCTGCTTTTATCAGGTCTCAGGCTTTTGTGTTTGTTTGCACCTGAGGGCTTCAGTCTCTCTGCAGTTCCAAACCAACATTTCAAAGATCTCATTTCCTGTTTATACACCAAGAACCTCAGCATCCTGTGTTTAATTAAAACTCTTCAACACCAGATGCCTTATGTTGCCACCTGCTGTGTGCTGCTCCCACGAGGGCTAATGCTGTGTGACAAACCCTATTTTCCCAATCAATAACCAGCACCAAAATCTGTCACATCTCTACTTCTCCACCTTTCTTAAACTGTATATGACATAATGTCTTTAAAGAGACATTCTGCACCATGCGAGCATTACAGGAAATGAAGGGGCTTCACAGAAACCAAAAGAAAAAAATTCATCTCTAAATAAAGACATCGACTGCATGACTTCCTCTATGTTAGATCTGAGCTCCGCAACGATGGCACATTACAGTCGACGCCTGAACAAGCTTTAGAATAGTTACGGATCCAACATATCGTGATAAGATGGGTCGCTGAGGTTGGTACCTTTAAAATGATATTTCATATCTATTTATTCTGTATGGAGGACAATTGGGTCAATTAAAACCATAAGTGTTACAAACAGCAAATGTAATTAAAAGACTGTTATAAGATTGTATTGATTCTATATAATGATTCTATTGATTCTATATAATGTAATAATATGTAGGTCATTTAAGGACATATTTAAGTGCTGTTGGGAAGTGATCATTCAGGGCAAGGGATGGTTCGATGAAACATGTAAATTTACACTCCAGTCACAAGATTCAGATTAGCCAAAACAATCAATAGTTATGAGTGTCAATTGTCTTTTCAAAATGGCATTGTCCTTATTTAACCCAGTCATGTATACATTAAGTTATGACATTTATAACACCTGCTGTTATGTTGACAATAAATTTTGTTTTCTATATTCACACTTTCATTTTCGAGACAGAATAACTTCTCTTTATGCTTTTTCTCACTTCTCTCTATTTAATCTCTTGAGAGATCTTACCAGTACTCAAATCCAAATGAAGACAACACACCTGTAGCATTTCTTAAAACATCTCACCATGTGTCAAGAAGATGTGTGTTTTTTACAGTATGTCTGTGCGGTTTCCATTTGTGTTCATTTTCCATTCCATTGTTTTAGAGCACTGCATACTCTTTTTTTCCAAGTGAAGAAGACTTGTATCTTACAAATAATTTCTTTTTGTAGGGTAAAATCGGGCAAACCATTATGAATCAAAACACATCTTTGCCTGTGATGGAAGGACACGTCCCTCAAGTGTATCGGACTGCTAGCATAGCCTTCTATGCTATTATCTTCATCATAGGTTCAGTGGTCAACCTGACGGCTCTCTGGGTCTTTGCTTTGACCACAAAGAGACGTAACTCCATCACTGTTTACATGATCAATGTTGCTTTAGTGGACTTGGTCTTTATCTTAATGCTTCCCTTTCGAATAGTCTACTACAGTCAAGACTACTGGCCCTTTGGGGATGTGTTCTGCAGGATTAATGCCGCACTAACTGTGCTCTATCCCTGCCTGGCCTTGTGGCTGTTCGCCCTCATTAGCACAGATCGCTACGTGGCCATAGTGCAGCCACGACACACCAGAGAACTGAAGAGTGTCCGTAAAGCCCTGCTGTCCTGCGCCGGCATCTGGATCATGACCCTGGGAAGCACCGCTCCGCTCGTTCTTCTAGAAGATGATCCGGACCGTGTCTCTAACCATACCACCTGCATCAAGATGCACGACATCATCTACCTGCAACGCGACCACCCCGTCCACTTCGCCCGTCTCATCTTCTTCTTCCTTGTGCCGGTGTCCATCATGGTGGGCTGTTACATCATCATCGTTGACAACCTCATCCACGGTCGCACGTCCAAACTGAAGCCCAAGGTCAAGCAGAAGTCCATCAGGATCATCATTACACTCATCGTTCAGGTGCTGGTGTGCTTTGTGCCTTTCCACATCTGCTTCGTTTCCTTGCTGCTGCAGAGCGGTGGGCAGGGTTACAACACCTGGGGGGCTTTCACCACTTTCTTAATGAACGCAAGTACAGTGCTGGACATCATACTCTTCTACATTGTGTCCAAACAGTTCCAGGACCGCGTGATCAGCGTCATCCTGTACAGGAACTACCTGCGAAGTGTTCGCAGGAAGAGTCGCCATACCAACAGCATACGCTCGCTTAGCAACCTGACCAGTGCCATGATCTGAGGAATAATCCAGCTGATGAAAACATCTGGTTTGTAACAACAAGAGATTGTAACAGTTTTGATTGAATGTGAACATGTAAATTGTGTTTGGTCAGAATAACGTTTAGGCATTTTTGTTTGTTTGTTTGTTTGTTTAATGTTACATTTATGTTTTATATGCAATTGGAATGCTATAGGCATATATGGCCCTCTGGTAAATGTTTCTACAGTTTGAGCATATGAAATATAGGCACGTAGGAGATTGATGTTGCATAATCATTTGAATTACTTTCAATTTTAATAATTTATTAGAATACCTTTCTTAGATTTTAGTTTCCTGCTCAGCATGCATTTTTCATACTAAGTATGAAAACGATTATTGTCATGGGTTAGTGCATACTAACACATGTTTGGCTCTTTTAAAGGTGTAAATTAAGAAATTCAGATTGAATGTCCTGGGGGAGTGCACTTTATAATATAAGAG
The DNA here is from genome assembly GCA_036877625.1 of Ambastaia sidthimunki. Taxonomy (NCBI): domain Eukaryota; kingdom Metazoa; phylum Chordata; class Actinopteri; order Cypriniformes; family Botiidae; genus Ambastaia; species Ambastaia sidthimunki. Next base: position 1,099 of record JAZGTK010002440.1, on the reverse strand, counting down.
CACAATTTTTTTTTTATAAATAATGGATTGTCTACCAGTTAGCGGTAGCAGTTCTGTGAACTTGCAATATATAATAATCCAATAGGTGGCGCTAATGCCAAGGCCACGTTCATGAACTCTCACAGTGCTTTGTCCCAATATCACCATCAGGCGGTGTCGTGTAATAATAACAGTCACATTTAAAACGTCTTTACAGTCTTTATTCCAGCTTAACGTAGCATTAGATCTGCTCATAGTTTTGCCATGTGATGTTTGTTCATTAAAATCCTTTCTTTGTCTTCCTTAACTCTCCATAAAATACACGACTGGTTTCTTTCAGGGGCTGAGTGTTTTCCTTTTTAAAGAACTATTATCCACACATTGATGTTTCCTGGACAACAGATTAAACAGGAACCAACTAAATGGAGCTGTAACAAAGCAGACCTGGGTTTTTTTACCTATCTGAGCCAAATAATTAACATTCCTTCTGTTTTGGCATTACCAATACAAGACTCCAAACTCCTCTGAGCTGTAGCTGAGGACTGTCACCTGACCTTTGCCTGATTAACCACAGCATCAATCACGTCAAAAGAAAACCATAGAGATTAAATGGGCGAGGATAGAAAATCGCAGTTAAGGTGCCTCCAGTAAAAGGCAGGTTAAATGGGGATGCTTGTGTACACGATCACACAGAACTTGATAAGAATCAGTGGCAGTGCATTAAATACCTTACAGAGAGGATAAATGATAACACAACAGGGGAAGGTGAGTGGTTGGAAAGCCAAGGGACAAATATATTGCTTTATTATTCAGTGCTTTGCACTTAGAACAGAAATGACAGTTTCTGAAATGTGATTTGTGTGGTGTGGGTGTGTGTGAGGGGGGCTGTTCTGTATAATTAGTTTGGTTCAACTAACTAATTCAAGTTTGGTGAATATTTACAAAAAGTGTCATCTTTATAAATGCTTGAACTATTGCTAGCGATGTTACATTGTCACATTTATGTTAAATTACTACAGAAATCTATCTGCTCTCTATAGGCGACAACAACACAAGACACATGCAGCTCTAACACAGACCTGTTGATAAAGATCATTCTAGTCATTCAGTCATTCTAACA